>JANBPU010000010.1:0-93729 GCA_027575805.1 Mycoemilia scoparia | reverse complement strand
TATATATATGTATATATGTATGTATGTATATAATTTGTAGCTCCTGCATCCTGTTTTTTGATTATGTCTTTAGTTTTATTTCAATAATAGTGGTCATTATGGGCTGATGCTTTGTAGTAAATTGAATAGCTTTATATGTCTTAATATTAATTTGGTAAGCGCCTTGTTAGCATATGTGGTTATTAATTTTCTCTTAAAGAGAATAAGCTGGTTATAAAAATGGCTTTGGGTATCTTGATAATAGCTTGGTAAACACATTTTAGTGTATATGACACATATCTGCCTTCTTTGAAATATTAAAATACTCGACCATTGTAGCTTTGGATGTCTTGATGGAAGCAAGCAATTGAAATATGAGAGAGCCCTGTTTGATTCATGTAAATGACCTTTTTGTATGCTTAGAGCAATTCTGCTGTTGTCGTCGATGTTGCTACCACCGGTCTATTTGTGCTGAATCAAGATATAATACTGGTTGTATTGGAAGCACATATGTCTGATTTTGTGAAATTGGTCCTTTGCGAATACAGCAGGATAGCCACGATTTTTAGCCCCATTAAGTAATCCACAGACTAACTAAAAGCACAGTCGCAAACAAGATCAAAGGCATCAAAAGATGTTGGGTGCTTGGGTATGTGGATGCTTGCTACCCAAAGAAGGCAAATTGGACAAGCATGGCAACACATACTGAAACTATGCAAAGTATGACAGCGAAGCAGCTTTCAATAGTGCAACCAATCCTACTGCCACTATGGCCAAAAGCAAATCTATGGGCTTATCAGAACAATCTTGCCTTGGAGTTTTCTAACGAATAAGAGGACGCACACGAATACGTTCTTGCACACTCCCAAAAGAGTGCAGCAGTCAAAGATTGATGCCATCGCCTTTTTCTGTTTGAACGTAGTGTATAAAAGGCAGGCTCTGGTGCTCCTTTCCTGCCTCCTTATTTTTACATTCTCTACGCCCTTCATACTTTGCGGCTATATATTTCTGTGTTTTGCTTCCCATCACACACATACAGCCAGTCTTTTTGCCTGTCTTCTTTTGTCACATATACTCGGAAAACTTTGTCTCGACGCTAACAATGGCTGATCCTCGCACCGCTACCCGTCTCAGTTGGCTCTCCAACTTGAAGCCTGTCCATAACTCTACCGTTTGCCGCAAGAGCTCAATCATTTGTACCATTGGTAGGTTTCGCCTTAGACTCTCCTGATCGGGCCTTGGGCTTCTTTTTACCTGGTTGCCTTGCTCTTGGCTTCCCGCTATTCTTTTTTGATGCGCTTTTCCACTCTTAGAGGCTTTTCTGGTCTGGTAGGTGGCACGTTGGCAGGGACCACACGTAGTACAATGCAGCTTCAGCGAAGTGCAATGGCTACTGCTTGGGCTCCTGCCTGGTGTATTTACACTTGATGCACGCCAGCCAATAGATGCCTGTTCCTGTTTACCAAATTAGCCCACATACATATGCATAGTCTAACCAGCATGTCCCAACTTACTATATAAATAGGCCCCGCCACACAGTCGGTAGAGCGCATCACAGACCTACGCAAGGCTGGATTGAATATTGCACGTATGAATTTTTCTCACGGTAGCTACGAGTACCACGCCACCACTATTGCCAACGTTCGTGAATCCGAGAGACTACACCCTGGCAGGCCTGTTGCCATTGCTCTAGACACCAAGGGCCCCGAGATCCGTACCGGCAACATGGTCGATGGCAATGACGTTCCATTTACTGCCGGCCATGAGATGACTTTCACTGTTGATCCCGCGCACAAGTCTGAGGGCTGCCTTGAGCGCATTTTCATTGACTACGCCAACCTCCCCAAGGTTTTGGAGCCTGGCCGCACAATTTACATTGACGATGGCATCATGCAATTCGAGGTCCTCTCCTGTGGAGAAACCGAAGTCAGGGTTCGTGCCCTTAACAATGGCACACTTGCCAGCCACAAAGGTGTCAATCTTCCCGGATCTGACGTCGATCTTCCTGCTCTTTCTGAGAAGGACAAGGCAGATCTCGACTTTGGTATCGAGCAGAATGTCGACATCATTTTTGCCTCGTTCATCCGCACTGCCGATGATATTCTTGATATTAGGCGCCACCTTGGTGAACGCGGAAAGCACATCAAGATCGTTGCAAAGATCGAGTCCACCCAGGGTGTAGAAAACTTTGATGCTATCCTTGCCGAGACTGACGGCGTCATGATTGCCCGTGGCGATCTTGGTATTGAGATTCCTGCTGCCGAAGTCTTTGTCGTTCAAAAGATGATCACAGCCAAGTGCAACATTGCTGGCAAGCCCGTCATTTGTGCCACACAGATGCTTGAGTCCATGACATACAACCCTCGTCCCACCCGTGCTGAAGTCTCGGATGTTGCCAACGCAATCCTTGATGGTGCCGACTGTGTTATGCTTTCTGGCGAAACTGCCAAGGGCAAATACCCCGTTGAGGCTGTCAACATGATGAGCGAGGTTTGCATTCTCGCCGAGTCTGCCATCTGCTATCCTCCATTCTTCAATGACATCCGTGCCTGCACAAAGTTGCCTGTTAGCACCACTGAAGCCACATCCTCATCCGCCGTCAATGCCACTCTTGAGCAGGACGCCAAGGCTATCATCTGTTTGACTACCTCGGGATCGTCTGCCGCCAGTCTCTCAAAGTACCGCCCCCATGTTCCCATCATTGCTATCACCCGTGAGGCCCACGTTTCTCGCCAAGTTCACCTTTATCGTGGCTGCTTCCCATTCTTTTATCCAAAGGGACAGCCCAAGTTTGGAAACGACCCATCTCGCCACCACGATGAATGGCAGGCTGATGTTGATCTTCGTATCCAGTTCGGTATCGATAATGCTGTCAAGCTTGGAATCCTCAAACCTGGTGACCGCATCATCTGTATTCAAGGTTGGCGCGGCGGTATTGGCAATACCAATACTATGCGCATCATCACTGTGTAAGAACAGACCCCTTTCTCTTCAATCTCCAAGTTCTCCTATCTCCCATCTCTCTACTTCCTTAACTTTGTTTTCAGCGTCAAAAATACATATACGCACCACTCACTTTATATTGCAGTCTTGGCTTCCACCACCATTTGTATTGAAGTAGTGTTGTATGCAGTAGTAGCTGCTGTATGAAGCAAGCAGGGTTGTGCCAGTTTTTGGCTTCTAAAAGTGTGCAAGCAAATGTCATTAATGATTGTGCATAGTGACCATTTTTAATACTGCTACGTCTTGAAGACTCTACCTTTCTTTTGTAAGAGAGTATATAGGAGCAGCAAAATGGTCCTGTCATCATCGCTTTTACCTGCCAAAATAGCAAAACCCATACTTGCTCCAACATCTACAAATATTTCATTTATCTCTTTAATGCATAACTTTAATTTGAAGCTCTCCACATATTATGTGCAGATGGTGTTTGCCTATCCCTATATTTTCCCACCATACATGCTAACTAACACTATCTCATGAAATCTGCTAAACATATATACTAACAAACCTCTTTCTACCCCATTTTTCAAATTATAGGCAACCACATAAAAGCCCAGAACTCGCCCCAACACATCAGCCAGCTGAAACTACTCAGAGCGCACACAAGCGCACACGCTCAACTGCTGTCAATGGTGACTCTCTAGAAATAGATAGTCAAGACAAGGAAATCAAGAGCATAAAGCTCAACTAACCAATCACTCTATCACAAACTAAAAAATGCATTTATATTTCATTTGTATTTTTTCACATTTTTCTTGAAATATCTGTTTGAGATGTTGATAATCTCATCACCCAAACCTTCTTTCATCTACCTATACATTTCCTATGAACTGTTGTTGTGCATAAAAATAAACCTTTAAAAAGTATTAAACAGCAAAGTTGGCTAGATAAACATGTAAAAAATCATAATTAAATGATCTTTATCAGATTATGTTTATCCTATTACAAATTGAGATATTTGACAACCAAAAACAGCAGCTCATAGACAAAAAGGGCAATCAAGATGTTACCACCAAAATCAAGTTAATGTGTATTGCAATATAGAATGCACTTAATAGACATCACATAAATAATAAAATGTAATAACCCGGGTACAAAAGTATAAACCGATTTAACTATGAAAACTGTCAGGAATTTACCAATTAATTATTCTTCTACAGTCAGCTCATCAATGTACTCCCGCAGTTCTTTGATCTTTTTGTTAAGATCCTTGTTTTCTGCTTGAAGTGCTTGGATCGTGTTATTTAGAGGAGCCACAGCCTTCTCTATCTGCTCTCGAACCAAGCTTTGCACAAACTCCTTGGTCAACTGTGGTCGGCTTGATTCCTGCAATATCTTGGCATCAAGTCTCTTTATCTTGGTATCAATGGCGGATATCTCATCGGCTTGGCCTTGGATCTGGGTCCTTAGTTGTTGCTCAACCGGAGTCACAACTTGTTTCTGTACTGTTTTGACTATAGATTCCTCATTGCTGGGTCGGGAAATTGCTGCAATCTCTGCCTTAAGTTGTGTAATCTCCTTGTCAATGCTTGACTGCCAAACACTATCTACTGTTACAGAAGCAGCGGGATGTGAATCTGTTCGCTTTGTTGGCTTTGGTGGAAGGTAGCGTTGTTGGTTGAGCACCGGTTGGGTTGGCTCTTCCTTTTCATCTTCATTGTCATCAGGACCGGGTGATTGGAGTCGACGTTGCAAAGCAGCAATTCGCGATGCCATTGCAGATCCAACTTTGGTGGTGGACTGGAATCCGCTCGGAGGAAGTGGAATTCCTTTATTAGCTCCAGCACCAAATGACTTTGGTTTAGGTGGAAGAATAGGCTGGCTGGCTACTGGCTCTTCAGCGGTGTCTTCAGCCTTCTCTTTGTCCTTGTTAAGTGCTTCTTCAAGCTGCTTGGTCAGGCTCTCTTCAGAGGCCTGCTTCATGGCATCCAGGGTAGGCTGCTTACTCTTGCCCCTTCTCAGTACCTTGCGACCCATTCCAAGAGATGGCGGTTTCCGAGGCGCAAGACCAGAATCATCGCTTTCGGGGGATTTAAGTGGTTCCTCTCGGAGAGTTTCTTGAGGGTTTATGTCTTTAGGAGATACATCTTCGACTTCAACATCTTTAGATTCGCCGGATTTTTGATGAAGCTCAGAGATGCTGACTTCCTCTGGTTCGTCAACCTCCTGACTGTCTTGTTCAGGTGGATCTGAATTTTCGTTATCATCGCCATGCTGCTGTTGTACAGGCTCATTTTCAGGAGCTTCGGGACTTTCGGCAATATCCTCTGGTTCTACATGTTTATCTGTATTGTAGTACTTTGCAGCATCATCTTCGGCATCTTGTGTGTCCTTTTTGGTGACGGTGACTTCTGGTAAATCATGTGCTTTGGTTTCTTGACTCACAAAGCTTGGGGCTTTGAGTGCTTCTTCTATAAATAGATTTATGGGCTTATGTTATTAATTCTGCTATACCATATATGTTGTTTATTCGAGCAAGCATTAAGTTATCCAACTTACTGGTCTCAGGTTTATCTTCGATTATTTCACGACCGGCTTTTGGAGCTTTTGGAACCTCTGTGCTGCGCAGCTTTGGGAAGTTGATAGGGACCTGAGGCGCTGTACTTGGTGGAGCGGGTTTTGATGATCCCTTATCTATATTGGTTCTTCCAGTTTTTCTCAATACAGGCATACCAGCCCCAATCAAAACGCTGCCAAGACCACCCTGTTTGACACCATATGCAGCCAGTTTAAACCCTAAACCAGAAAGAAACAGAGGCTTATATCAGCATCTAGTCATATAATAAGCTAGCCTGGCTATGAACAAACCATCGCCATACTGACCTTTGGGCTTTTCACTTGAATCTTCGCCACCCTCATTGGAAGGGTTTGCTGTGAGCTCGACAACATCTCCAGGGAAATACCCGATTCTTCCATGGCATTCGCCCTTCCACCTTGGATCATCATCAGTTCCTTGGTGAATAATAGTAACAACATCGTCTGATGTCAGGTTCAATTCCTCTGGTACAGTAGCCTCGTAGTCATTTAAAACCGTTGCAAGCTTAGGCACCTTGGCTTCAGCATTTGCTATATTTAAAAAAATAAATGAAAGGTTTGTTTAGTAATAAACTCTCAGTGTTAAAGATTTGAGGCAATGTTTTCAAATCTCGATTTCAATTACCTGTAGTATCATCTTTGCTGTCTCCTTCAGCTGCATCAACTGTCTCAGCCTTTGACTTATCATCCGAGACAGTGGTATCTTTGGTATCATGGCCAGATTCCCTCTTTTCATCAGTATCAGAAACATTATCATTTGAAGGCCTGTCTGCAGATTCTGGCTCCATGTCCTTCTTGTCTTCATGCTCAGGAACAGCAGGCGCAGCAACTGGTGGAGGCGGAATCTGGGGAGGTGGCTGCTTTAGTCCAGAACGAGAATAACGACGCCGAGCTAAATAAAAACCATAGATGCAGAAACATAAGTATTTATATAACACCTAATCATGTTTCTTGAAAGGGCATTCTCAAAACTCACGTAATTCGGGAGACTTGGCCTGGGGAATTGGTGGCAACTACATACATATACAAGTAATAAATCGGGTTAGAAAGTTATGATTTATATGAGTAGAGTTGTGATAATAATATCCAGATTCTTACTGTTGGTGGAAGATTTGGAGAAACGCCTTGTTCTTCAACACTGGGAGAATCTGCGCTTTCAACAATGGTGTGATCATTAGTTATGGATTCATAATGAGAAGGGTCTGGGACCTGACCACCATCCTCTTTCTCTTCGTCTCCTGCATCCTTTGACTTGGTCTTTTTGCCTTTCTTGGTAAATAGACGAGATATCTTAGCACCGGCCTTGGACTCCTTGTTCTTGGAGCCGCTCCTATCACTGGGCGTATCTTCGCCGACATGAGGAGCAGCAGGGGCTTCTCTGTCTTCAACGCTGGAGAATGTGTTGGAGCGACGAGGGAGTGGTGGGGGAGGAAGGTCTGGCGGTTGAGAGGCGAGGGATGTAGCAGCAGAATGAAGGGGCGGTGGGGGTGGTGGCAATGGGCGAGAAGGTACACCAGCGCTCTTTTCTGTGAATGAGCCTGGCTTTTCATGCTCCTTTCTCTCATAATCTGCTTTCACGTCGTCATCTTCGATTCCACGCTCATCATCTGAAGGCTCTTGATCCTCTTTCTTTGGCGGCATGGCTACAGGAATAATCGGCACAGCACCGGCTGGAATGTAAGGCATGCCCCTCGGTTTTGATGAAGACCCACTACCGGGTGGAACAGGTAAAGGCTTTCTTGGGGTTTGATGCGTTTCTTCGCTTTCTCCAGATTTAGTCTCTTGCTTAGCTTGGCCTTGCTGTGGTGGTACTGCTGGCAGGTTTTGATGAGGCGCGGGTACAGGTACTGGAGGAAGTGTCCTCCTGGTCGATGATGCTGCCTTTTGTTTCTTGTAGGGCTCTGCCTCCTCATCACTCAATATAGCAACATTCTGTATGTTTTATCAACATATGGCATTCATGTTAATAAGTTGATTTGCGCAAGTATCTCATTGGCAAATGGCATCAAGCTTTCCCATGAGTATATAAAAATAACGAGCGTATGTACGAAGGGTTTACCTGGGCTGGGAACACACCGCTTGTTCCATTTAGAAGGGTCCCTCGATACCAACCGCCTCTTTCGCCTCTTATTTCCACAATGTCGCCGACATTCAAGTACAAGTCGCCGTCCATTTCGGCGACGAACTCCTCAACTACCCTTGCATAACTTCCTGTAAAGTGCAAGGAAACAATGTCAATACCAGACCTTAGCACAAATGGTTAATCCCGGGAGGCTTGGGGATAAGTAAAAAGGCATGGTGCATTTGGTAACAATCATGTACACCCGGGAACACCCACAGCTCCCAGACAATCTTACCTTTCATTGAAATGTGAAATTGGAGCTGTATATGTGAATGTGTTGTAAAATGAGTAAATGGTTTATTAGGCAGTATATGTTTTAAAGAGAGGAAACAACATGTAAAAGAAGCTATACCATGCAAGCGTGTGCAACCATTTAAACAGTGGTCGAGAAACGTCACCACTGTTGATTATTGTGAAGCAGGCCAACCACGCCCCTGTGGAACATTAGAAGGAAATCTTTTGTATACAAAGGGTGGACAATTAGTACTGAATGTCCAAGCCCGTGGTCTGGTCTAGAACTAGGAGCGGCCCTCCTTGCGTGCTGTTCTGCTCTCTGCCCACATTGTTGCACCAGAGCAAGCGCACACCTGCTTGTCATTTTCGAACAAGCCAGCACTTCGTGCTATGATTCCACCTATGTGGAACTCTGGAGCGCTGGTAGACAAGGAGCTAATTAGCATCGAGCGACCGATGATATCCCATACCTTGACCTTCGAGCTTTCCACAACCAAGTCGCCCCACCCGCTCTTTCCAACCGTGAAGGTGCCAAGATCTCCTAAGGGCTTTTCACCAGCACTGTCGTCTTCTTTTGGAAGGGAAAGGGTTCCTGCGAATGCTCTCTTGAACAGTTTACCGCATGAAACTGGGATATCTGTCATGTCACCAT
Source organism: Mycoemilia scoparia (assembly GCA_027575805.1). Classification (NCBI taxonomy): domain Eukaryota; kingdom Fungi; phylum Kickxellomycota; class Kickxellomycetes; order Kickxellales; family Kickxellaceae; genus Mycoemilia; species Mycoemilia scoparia. Next base: position 85,204 of record JANBPU010000010.1, on the reverse strand, counting down.
TGGTGTGGATTCCGAGCTTGTAATCTCCCGGAGTCAGTCCACTAACAGTCACATCGATAAAGCATAGCGACTCTTGCACCTGGACGATGCGTGCCAGTCCCTGAGATTGGGTTTTGTGTGGCGAATTGTTATCATTGTTGGTATATTCGAAAATACATACTGCTGCGCCCAAGTTTTCACCTAGTGAGTTTAAAAACAAGTTTAACAAAGATCATTAGTATCCCGATAGCTCATTATACCAAATACCTCTCTGCATGACAATTGTAGCATATTGAAAATGGACGCTATTCTGCCACTTGGCAAAGAGCAGACCTTACCGTTACTGGATCCTGCACCTCTCAATATCACACTTCTACCACTATCTTCCAATGCCCTTTTTATCTGGGATGGTCGCGCTATATGATAAATTAGACATATACATTAGCCATTCTGGATGATAACAATGCTCCATTTCGCGTGGGTCGGCATTTTTAATAAGAGTTATATACCATTTCCTTCGACGATAACCTGCTGATCTTCAAGAGAAACATTGAAGCTACGAATACCTATAATGGTATTGGCAAGTTAGATGTCATCACAAACAGCTTTATACGTACAGACATACATACATACATATACATATACATATATATATGTATCAGATACCAGGTGGACTTTACCTTCAATGGACTTAAGTGTCCCACTTATGCTGTCAACACAGCTTTGACATGTCATGTCAACAGCATATTGAGCCTAAGAAAACTCACACATTGCAAAAATGTGTGACTGCTTGTGCCTGAAATGAAGGATCAGATACAGCGCCACACAGCACCGCTGATTGATTCTTACCTTAAATGAATTATTTTCCAAAACCATTTTGTACATGAAAGCCAGCTTTCCTGTTGATAACAAAACACCTTTGTCACTTATAAAATACAGCGAGCCAAATGCGGTGTTATGGGCGAAATATTATAAGATGGGATTGGCAAGCATTGGCCTTTTTGTGGTCGAATACAATCCCAGCCAACATACGCAGCCTCCCTGGGAAAGTGCGTCGACTTGACCTCACAACAAAAATGCTATTGGCGAGCAGCTATTTGTCATCACTTTGAAATGATCAGCATCAAAATCTGGGAATAGTCATAAGCGGGCCTGAGCACCGCAGCTGCTGGTCTGAATGCCAGCACCATAGCCGAACGTAGAAGTCTGGTGGTCACAATAATGTGGCAGAGTCTCCTTTAGAGGTGTACCCGAATAATACCCTGGACAATGGCCAATAATCTGCCAGACTCCAGCTAAAATGTATGAGCTATGGGCTGATTTGCAGGGGATATATGAGGGTACCAGTCTGTTCACTTTCTATGAAGAACTTGCCATGTATCGTATAGACATACGATTTGGCAACCTGTTTGGGCTCATCGTTATTGATGAAGTGCATGGGTGGCGAACAAATTGAACAAAGTTTCCATTATGCAGACATTTTACAAGACAAGGCTTCAGTCCTCACCCAACACGAGCCGTCCGTATACCAAAGGCCTCCATCATACAGCAAATGTACTGTGAAAGGCGATGCCCTTAAGCAGTCACTGCATCGTTTATTACAAACATTGCCAGGCGTCAGATGATACAGCTTGGCCGCAAGTGCATGTAGCCTGTAATCGGACTTTATGGAAGCAATCAAAGGTCACTGATAAACCAAAATTGTGGGCGTTATCAGTCAAGCTGGGTTGGCCAAAAGCCTTATCTCTCCGAAACCCACATGCCAAGGGCCAAAAGAAGAGTACAGCACACAACAGCAGCTTTTTGGCCACTGCTCTCAAGTTGCACTTGTCTCAAGCCTACGAACTCACCACCACAGCAAGCAACCACTCCCATCTTTCCTCAAAACAACTTGCTATCCAGCCCGTTTAAAAGGCCAACAGACAACTTCCACTCCTCTTGTTTTCAGCACAAAAACTCTGGTTTTTCCTTGGTCCCTGGCTCTTTCCTCTTCTTCTGCGCAGCAAACTTCACAAACATACTCACCCTCCCTCACACACAAGCACAAACGCCGCTACTATTGCAACTTCTGCTGTCGCTGCTACTCTGACCAAGTATGAATAATACAACTTTTATCAAGGCTCGTATCGCTTCACGCTTGCCAGCATTAATCATGTCACACACGACTGGTCTGAAAAAAGCCTGGACAGGCATGTCTTACAGCACAAGACCATTGCCCCCAAAGTCTGCTGCAACCCAAGGTACGTTATTAGCCGCACTTTCTCCACTGCCTCCTACACAGTCACATCGGGTGGTACTTGCCAAATTTATCTGCCATACACTCATAGCTCATAATGCCTTGTTGTAATAATAGGAACTGGTGCTGCTGCCCCCCCTAGCAAGGTCACCATTCAGACTCTCAAAAAGCTCTATAAGGACAACGTGCCCATCTCTGTAGTCACTGCCTACGACTACCCGAGTGCCGTGCTAGCAGAAAATTCTGGGATCGATGTAATTCTTGTGGGAGACTCCTTGGCAATGGTTGCATTGGGTTATAAGGACACATCTGAGATCACCCTTGACGAAATGATCCACCACACCAAGGCCGTTTCTAGAGGTGCCCAGCGCCCATGGCTAGTAGCCGACCTTCCATTTGGATGCTACCACGCAAGCACCGAGCAGGCTATACTGAGCAGCGTCAAGATGGTCAAGGAAGGAAGAGCAGAGGCTGTGAAAATCGAGGGCGGCAAAAGAATGGCACGCCGCATTGAGGCCATAGTGAAGGATGTTGGAATTCCGGTCGTAGGCCACATCGGCTTGACTCCCCAAACTGCAGTTTCTCTTGGCGGCTTCCGTGTCCAAGGCCGAACCTTGAATGGAGCAAAGCAGCTTGTCCAAGATGCCCTGGCTCTTCAGGAAGCAGGATGCTCTCTCATTGTTCTTGAAGCCATGCCCTCTCCTGTTGCTGAATCTATAACCAATCTCCTCGACACACCAACAATTGGAATTGGGGCTGGCCCCTACACATCTGGACAGGTGTTGGTATTCTCCGACATGCTGGGCATGTTCGATCGCTTTATGCCCAAGTTCTGCAAGCAGTATGTCAACATGGGCCAGCAGATTGAGCAGGCATTGTCTACTTTTGCTAAAGAGGTTCAAGACGGTGAGTTCCCAAAGCTTGGCCAGCATACCTATAATATGCCTCCACTGGTTGAAGAGCAATGGAAGGAGTTCATCCACAACGAGTTTGGTGTTGAACCGACAGCATCCTCTACTACTTCTAGTGACTCTATTAATACCAATAAGAAGGAGCCTGTGGCTGAAGCAAACTAGTAGACACCAGTTTAATTGCTGATGCTGGTTCTAAATAATACATACACAAGACTATTTTTATTTTTGCACATCAGTTAGCCCGAGCTGTGCTGAGTTACTGAAACATTTCATGCTTCTTCACACTCAATTTTAGCATTTACATTACCCTATTTTGAAAATATCATCATCATCGTATTATTATTATTATTATTATTATTATCATTTTTATTATCATTTTTATTATTATAATACAATTTTTCAACTATTCCCTTTCGTATGTTTATTCCTGTTATATGTTTTTGGTCTGCTTTTGTTATTGCTCTGAATTTTTAAACTGGCTATTGCCGATCTTATGAATTCCTTTAGTGCTTCAGAACTACAGCTGTTGATGTTGGGGCGTAGAATCAGCACATAATCACACCCTATTTTGATCAGTATAGAAGCATAAAATATTAATATTCATGGCTTTAAGCTTAGAGTATACACATAGAATTCGCTAAGCAAATGTTGATTACTTTTTACCCCAGCGTCGACAAGTACCTCCTTCATGATAGCCCTAATCTTGCGCATTAGTTTTCTTCTGGTCACGGCAGACTTTGCCACAGCCTTTTTAGACGCAACCACTGCGACTCTATAATCTTTGATCTCGACTCCTCTTGTATCTAAGTATCATCATTAATTAGGACATCAACTACCTTCCTATGTTCATTTGTCACGTCAATCATACAGATGAGAATTTACCATAGACCTTCTTGTTTATACCCCACCGCCTTGTCTTTATAAAGAACACTGGCGTATTTACTCCAGGGGATCGAAAGGCCCCAGATGTCAAATACGCTAGCTCTCCAGCCGGAATGCCCTTTAAACATACAAATTCATAATATCGAATCCTATTAGATTTTTATCATTGAGTATGAATCAGTACACACATTTATGATGCCTCTCTTACTTTTAGGCGATCCGTTGTTTCTGCTTCTTTGATTTTCCTTTCCTCTGTTCTCTTTATAGCCGCAATGATGTTTGGGTCTTTTATTCTTGTAAGGGTATTGAACAATGATTTGTTTACAATTGTTCTCTCATTCGATAAAAAAGGTATGGTGGCTCTTGGACAGCTCCTCAAAATATGCTGAATTCTTCGAATTAAAGATATCATTTTAACAGAGTCGAGTTGTCAATATATCAAAACGCCGTTTATCCTTGTCTTTTATTAATCACATAATTCCATGTAACCAGGTAGATATTTTAAAGCAAGATTATGGGCATCCAAGAAATCACAAGATCTCGAAAATATAGATACTAAGCCCAATTCAAACAATTATACTCAATAGTATTATATTTCTGGCGGTATTGAGTGATACGGGGTCTAATCGGATTGGGTTCTATTATAGAGCATATCACCAATATTGCTTGCTTGTTCCTGAATTTCATTTTTCCATCACCCATAACATCAACAATATATTGATCTAAAACTTGCTGTAGTAGATCTGCTAGCTAAAAAACTATCTCGTGCATTTTATATATAAAGCAAGGCATCAAAAACACTCAAAACATAAACCATGACTGAGAGCGCATCCCTAGAATCCAATACAAACCACATCGGTACCAAAGAAAATAGCTCTAGCTTGTATACCAGAATCAGGATGACTCCAACAGAGAGATTCTTGGTTGTGACTCTCAATGGTGCCTTCTGGGGTGTCGTTGTAGGAGCATACCTTGGTGGGCGTCAGGCTGGCTTTCAATATTTAGCCGAGCGTGCCCATCGCTTACCTACTACCGTACAAAGCTGGTACTATTACCACAAGTGGAAGAACTATAAAGTTGCATTGGGCGCCTTTAAGCGTGGATCGATATATGCTTTGCGTGTTGCTGGTGTTTGTGCGGTATATGAGGGCATAGAGACGACGGTAGATCATGTGCAGGAAGAAGTGAATGCAGCTAGCTCTATAGCTGCAGGCGTAGGTACTGCTGCAATTGTAGGCATTTTAGGTAAGCAGAAAACTGATCTCTATTAAAATCGCCATTTAAATCTAATGAACCTGATGATAATACAGCTACCTACATATAACCGTGCTATATAGCCAGGCTCCCTAGGTCCAGCTTTATGAGGAGCATGAAGTTTGGTGCAATTGGGGGCGGTACAATCGGTCTACTACAGGATATTGCCAACTGGCATCACGGCAAGCCTCCAACATACTTTACAAAACTCACTTCTAGATCGTAATTCCCACATAACTCATTTTGTTCATCAATACATTTATTTATTCTTTCTGATTTTCAAGAGATTTGATTTGTGCATGTACAATACAATTATTTAAACCAATAATAGAAACCGAATAAGAGACAGCTATATGTCTTTTAGCGAAGTCTTAAAGAAAATAGCATCTATCAACCCTGTCTAAAGGTCGTCTGCTTCGCTATGCGTTACAATTCTTGAATAACCATTGTCATCATTGACAAGTTCTGGTTCTTGCTCACCAGCTTCAACATCTTGTCTCTGCTTTACATAAAGTATGTAATGCTGGACAATGAATAGGATGTCAAACGCAATAGACAGCAATCCAAGCCCGCTGATTACAAAATACAGGTTATAGTTAGATATTTTTCACTTTATATATCAATGACCTTTAAATACAGACTCTGATACTTACAGCTTACCAGGGTTCTGTGTAAAATTTAAAAAAACAAGTTCGTGATTATTTGATACCTAATTCTACCATGCTTGAATATAGATACTTGAAAAGACCAATGAAAAGCCAAGTTATACTTACAGTAAATGCCTTTTTAATATCACCTTCAAGGCCTGCATCGAGAATGAGTTGGGAAAACGATAAAACACCGCCAGTGAAATCCTATATTTAAAACAAAGTTGATAAACACAATTAGGGTGTGTTTAGGTGTAGTTGAGCAGCGAGTTTGAAAACAACAAATCAGTTACCAAGATAATGTTATGAATAGACCAGCCGACAGTTGATTTTCTTTTGTAGTTTATCCAAGCCTATTGTGAGAATAATATATACATATATATATATATATTTAAACAAACCATTGGGTGTAAACATTATACAATTTGTTCAGTGACAACTAACCTGTGGGATATACTTGATGGTGCTGCAAACAAGCTTTATATACGACAAAAAATAGGCAAAATTAAGAAGGCTGGTTGAAAGTATGGTTATAAGAATTCCAACAGTGAATACACCAGCAAGGATTTTAGCTACTAGCGAGGTTTTTTGCTCTGGGGTTCTCTACATGCGACAAGCGTATTATATTAATGATTATACTCGAAATTAACATTGTTATGTATTATATAAACAGCATATATGGCCTGCGATATCTAAACACTTACATGGTATACCAAGGACTGCCCGAATACAAATGCGGAGATTAAGAATCCATGACAGGCAAAAAATACATCGTTGAAACGAACAAGGTTACTGCTGTGTTTTGGATCTCTTCCAAGGTTTTTATCATCAACATTGGTACCAAAAAATAGTATCAGGTTATATACCTATCAAAGATATTGGTAAACTCACGCCATTAAAAAGGCAACTATGGTCCTAGCAGTACACATTAAATAATACGCTAAATCTTACAGAATAGCACAGAAATCCGTATGCATTGTAGACAAGAAAATCGATCGAAAGTCCCTCAACACCACCAAACAAATCAAAATCAGCTACTGCGGCTTTACTCGAGTATATTATATACTGATAGGACAATAACATACCTTTTACGCTTAAAATTGAGCACGGCCTGTGGATAAAAGCTCACAGACCAAGCAACAAAATACGACTACATCCATTAATAGTAATAAAAGGCATATTCTATTATTATATAGATCCACATTTTATGTTGAATATGTCTCAGGCTAAATATCACAATAGCACTCGCAGTCGCTATTATCACTACCTTCTGGGACAACACAAGGTGGAAATGACCTGACTTGAATTCAGAAAAATACCCAACACACTTACCCACCCAATCAACCAAGAAATGACGTTCCCAAAACCCATAGTTATATGTTATATGATACTACCAGTAGCAAAATATAATTATTTGTTAAAGCTGAAGAAAGTAAAATAAAGGATATTAGGACATCATGGTAATGATCTCTGCCTTTAAGTATTGAAGCGACATGGAAGTCTAAAATGGCAAGTCACAGGGTTTTCAGCTACACAGCATGCGTGAGTTCCATTATCCAATGATAAATTGATGCGATGATGAGTAACCATCGCAACATTTTCACAGCTATGACGACAACGATAAAGCTTAGCCTTAAGCCAATTTTCTACTACTAATTGAATCAAAAGAAAGTTGGTAGCTCAAAAATCCAGAATGTTGCCACAGAATAGCATCTCCAGCCTGACTACGCTATCCTGTGAATGCTGCTCCTCATCTGGAATAGTATGGTGCAGAATAGAGTTTTACCAAGTAGTGAGCATCAACCACAAAAGCATACATATATATATGGGAGATTGATTTGAAGGGATAAATTAATACTATGACAATGATAATATAGGCTGACCAGTATGTAAGTTGAAACTGGCCTACAAGTAAAAATTGGCCTTTCAAAAATAACGATACGATACACATGAGGCAATTCTGTATGTTTTGTAATGCCATTCCCCGGCTTTCACTTTCTATGGTGCTATTTTTAGCTCGACAATCATTATTTTGCTGATGCCAGTCAATGTTACCAATAATGATGCCGCCCGAACCAACACTGCTTTTCATCAGGTAGAGCATTCCACCATCATATCTTGCTTCCTGAAGATAAATGGTAATAAAAACACGAGGCGCTGAGCCTCTTTTGACTTTTTTAAAGCCACCAGACTAAAAAGCAGCGTGTCCAGTACCAAGCTTCATATCGAGGCTAATTTGATTAATGAAAATCTGAGATGAGATCAAGCATTGATATTGTGGGCGTTTTGAAGTAAAGCGGGCGAAAAGGAAGCGAGAGATCTGCAAAATTTTCAATGTATTTCGGGTAGGAGAAAAGTGGCTTGTGCAAATTCCCAATAGATACATTAGAGAAAAATTAATAGTGCTGAATGGTGCTGTGTGCGATTGCAAGTGGGACAAGCAGGCCAATAGATTAGTCCAACCAAGCAGTCGGCTTGTCGGCGATGACATTGGCCCAGCAATACATGGCTTCGTGTGTTTCAGGCACAGAAATATACATACACATCAAAGAAATCTGGGGATTTGGTAAGAGTGCGCAAAATCAACAAATGATTGTGATCACCGAGCCAGACAAGCACAACAGCTGAACAGCATAGAGTACAAGAAAGAGCGACAGCGAGGTTTACTAGGGGAAAACAAGTGGAGTCCAGGAAAACTGCGGGATTACCCTTTTCTCGGGAAAGTACATACATTTGGGGAGAGATCAACCAAATGGCTGTAAAGTGGAGTCTGTAAACAATCGACGGGAGGAAAATCAGGCAAATACTCAATAAGAGCGAGCGAGTAGGAAGAACATGTTTGGCATTTTTCGGTCTCGTACGACAATGGCGCAAAGACAGCAGGCTGCCAGTACACAGCACTGATGGCCGGTATGATGCGCCTTTATGGTTTTGTAATACTAGAAGACTAAACCAGGCGTGATTGAATGATAAGACGGGGCAGTAGCGGGGCGGAGAGGAGAGCGGGAGCCGTGGCAGAGGGGACTTGGGCTATTTGGTCTGTCCACGCCCTCAAGACCAGAGAACAAAGGCCAAGCACAGAGGAGTGGTGCGTGGACAGGAAAGACAAAGGGTACTTTTGGCCCATTGTTGCGACCAGCGCCAGGCACAGTTGCGGGCTAATGGGAAAATGCGATTTTGGTGGCGATCTGGGCAAGCAATGAGAACGTGGTAAACACTGGGACAAGGGATCAATTTAGCCGAATCGGAACATTATAGGTAAGGCCAGTTGCACAGGCTCTCACAAGACTCACATGGTCTGCAAACCAGGCATTGAGGGGGCCCAGCACATGTGGACAGACATGCCAATGTTGCATATATTGTACCTGCGTTTCCCACCTTGCTTAGGGTGGCTGACCAAACAGACATACAGACATCCAGAACCAACATTCGCCAGAAAACACAAGTGGAGCGGAGGGCCGTGGATGCCGTCCAGGCCACATCACTTCTTGCAGCGGATTTTAGGTGGGACCAGGCCCAAGCATAGTCGAGATGTGTACATGAGCTCGGCACAATAAACGAGCGGCAGCCAATGGATCCAGTAAATCAGGCTTCGTTACAGTAAGGGTGGACAAAGAGGATGAAAGAAGCAAAAACATACAGTTTGGCACAGAGCGCAGCCTGGCATGGCATTTGTGCAGTCTACCAAAGCGGACGGGGCACACTGTCGCACTGAGCCCATTGCGCCGTAACCTGCCTGTCGGTTCCCCACGCGCATGCGATTGTGTATCCCTTCTTTCAGCGTCTTCACCTCAACACTCAACCACTCATGCACACTCCCGTACCCAAACACTTTGTTTCCGCTGCCATTTTTCCGTCACCACAATAACCACAGCGCCCAGCACTCAGCAGCGCCTGTCTGCTGAAATGAATTCCTGGTAGATAAAATAAATCTGCGACAATGTGTCTCTTTTTACGCCTTTTGTCTCACTCCAGTCTTTCCCGGCCCTCCCTCTTCATTCTTCAGCTATTTGACTAGTGCCACCATTTCTCTTTCTTGTCAACCTGTCTGCCCACATCTTGGCTTTCCATTATTTTCCGCCATAGCCTGCCTGTCTTTTATATCTGCATCCTTTGCCTCTGCTCTCCTTTGGTGCTTGTTTGGTCCCTAGCATAACGTTATTCCTTCACTGTCCCAAGGGTACTCACCACGCAATCTTTTATATTTGCTTGTCTGCCATCTCAATCAATCTTGCAATATCTCCCTCTCTTTCTCTTTCCTTTTCTCTACATTCCATGTGCTCAAACCCCCATTAGCATATATCTGTGCTTCTTATATTCTATAATCCCTCTCTGCTATCAAAGTATTCCAGCCTCTATAGAATACTCTCTCCCTAATTCTCTTTCTCTTTCTTTCTTTCTCTCTCTCTCTCTCTCTCTCTCTATCTCTATCTCTCTCTTCTTTTTTGGTCCGGTTTCCAGAATGTTACAAGGTAAAGCGAAGTCCACACATACTTTTCCCGCTAACCGTTGTTTTGTTTGTGCCGATCACTTTGACGATCTATGCTTCACTAAACCCTTTCTGTGTTGCTCATCTGGTCTTTCTGTTTGATCGTGTTTTCTACTTAGACGACAGCTCTTCCACCAATAAACCACACCGCCAGCAAACGCACGAAGCTGGTTTGCAAACACAAGGCCGGTCTGACCCCCAGATCAGCAACGAGAGTAGTGTCCCTTCGAACTCCTCCAACAACGCCAACACAAATACCAACAGGTAAACTGTCTTCAACACATCGCATCATGCCCATTGAGTGCATATTGTCTGATTATGCTTTCTTTGGCGATTGCAACAAGTAAAGATCACATATTCGTCTTCAAGTGTTCTTGTCAATTAACATTGTGTCTCTCTCCAATTGCCCCGCCCTCATACACACACACACACAATATGCTAATTTTGCAATCATTCCAATAGTCTCTCCTACAAATTGGTTGTTGTTCAGAATCCAGTGCGTGCTCGCATGTGTGGCTTTGGAAACAAGGTAGGCCATTCTTCCTCCAGTGTCAATCTGTGCTTTCAGTACTTTTCCTATTGGTTTTCATTGTACCATCCCCCACCGCTGCAAGCCTGATCCGAAACAACCTTTATTTTGGTCTGGCTTCTCGACACATTCACGATTCTTACTTGGCATCACTAGCATAAACCTGCTGTTTCACTTGACCCGCTGATCATATATACATGCTAACCTTGTCCATAGGATCGTCGGCCATGCACACCTCCTCCTATTCTCCAACTCTTGGTCTATAACACCGATGGAACCGAGGCTGACATAGAGTAAGTATTGATAGAATGTTGGTGCCCACAGTGTCATTATTTTCTGTTACAGAGTTCTCCACTCAGACTATTGTGCAATGGCCATGTCATTATACACGCAAGTACACACACACACACACACACACACACAATCGCCTGAATTACTAGCACCGATTCCTAATACAGTTGTATTGTTTTATGTTTTCGTTACTTTTATTCCTACTACTGTTCTAATGTTGCATCTTGTATCAATAGCTCGCTAGATTTGACGTTCTACACAGTAATGTCACACCTGTGGTCCGAGGATATGTCTTGTGAGACTGATCTTGTTAGATTGCGCCCAACTCAGGACAGCTCGCCATACTCAGAATCACACCCGGTACCCCCATATCAGGACCAGGGAGCGCATGGTGCTCCATTCTCCCAGAACCCAACATCACCACATGGATACTCTAACCCGGTTGCTTCCGAGCTCAGCAGGAATCTGGTTGGCGGCACGGCCGCTCAGGCCATTAGGCTCAATGGGTTGAATGGGAAGCCTGGAATATACTTTATTTTCCATGACCTCTCAGTCCGCAAGGATGGTGTATTCAGATTCTGTTTTTCATTCTTTGACCTTGGACAGTAAGTAAAAGTTGTTTCTGCTTTAATGCATATATTTTTGTTTTTGTGCGGTTCCGCTTTAATTTGCCGCTGTTTGCACCTCATCCTCCCCCATTTTGCTAACAAGACAATCAATGCTAATTGTTGTTTTACAACGAATAGCCAAGGGAAGTTGATAAACACTTCGACGGATGTAAAGAGCAAAGTTTTTTCTGATCCATTCACAGTATATTCAGCCAAGAAATTCCCTGGAATGATAGGTAAGCATGCATATGATTCTGTTTTATGCACAGATTCACAGTGAACTTCTGAGTAACTGACTGGTTTGATCTGAATTTGTATGTTTATCCAAAAATGAATGGTCAGAGTCCACGCCATTATCAATATGCTTCTCAAAACAGGGTGTCAAAATCCCAGTTCGCAAAGACAGCACACGGTCACGGAGCACAGCAGACGATGATGATAACAACGATGATGAGTAGTTATCATCGACCTTACATTTGTGTATGTAATATCTTTTCCTCCAAATATTATAGTAGATTCTCACTCTATAAATATTAGCAGCTCCACACAGCCTTTAATAGTCGCTTTTTACCACTTTTTATTTCTTGATACTTCTATGTGCGTCTAGTTTATTTGTAAGTAATTTTTCTCCATCCTTGTCTTTCATTCACTTCTTTTTTAAAACTCCCTTTTTACAAAATAATACCTGTAAACCATTTCAAATTATGCCTTCCATTGCGTGTTTATGACGAAATTGTTGCATATAATGAAAGCTGCATTTTCATTAATGGATTGTGCATTTGTTTTGTGATATCAAAATATTGGATCTAAAAAAGCTTGTGTCTGTTACACCAAGACAAAATATGAATCATCCATTACCCATAAATTTCCTATTGGCTTGCGGTTTGCGACCCATCGATTAAATAATAATAATAATAATAGTTGTGCTAAATGTTGTTAAAGTCAAACAGATCCTACAATATGTCCAGGCTTCGTATCCTTTGTTTGCATGGTTATACTCAGAATAGCAGGAAGCTATACGAGAAAACCGGTGTTATTAGGCGAGCGCTAAAAAAAGAGGTTGATTTTGGCAAGTTGTGCTTGGATAATCTTACACTCAATCCTGCCAATACTTTTTTGGTACAATGGGCTAATTGTATTTGAACCATGACTATTTTTTTCGTAGTCTATGTTACTGCTCCTCATAAGGCGATAGAGCTTCTATCTGATGCCGCAAGCGAAGCAACTGAAGGTATGTAAATAGTAGCTACTGAAGGTTTTTATTACAAATTACCACCACTATCATCATCGATGACTTCTAGTGCATCAAAATACATGACATTGTTTTTAATTGACATAACCAGATGACCCAGAATATCCCGCTGCTTGGTGGAATAAGACTGGATCAAAGCCTATCGAAGAATTTAAGGAGACCTTGGGGTATATTTCTCAAGTGTTTAGAGACCAGGTAATAGCCACGATTTAATAAGCACGCTTTCTTTATATTCAATATCAGATTAGAGGCTATGATGCAGTTTGGGCTTGGTTTAAAAAACTTTGTCACCATTTGGTCAAAGTTCACAAGGCTTTAGGCAAAATGGGTCCTTCAGAAATTGCATATGGATTAGCTGATGGTTGGGTCAGAATCTGAGTGCCCATTTCTGCCTACCATAGATTCGATCAATAGTGAAATTTTCCTATTTTATAAAGAATCTACTATAATTTAATAATCCTATATAGGGTCCATTTGATGGTATATTTGGATTTTCCCAAGGTAAGTTTATTGTTGGGTTATTGAAAACTATACGCTATCAATCCAAACACACCACTCATTTAATTCTAACCATTATAAATAGGAACTTGGTTGACCACTGTTTTGTGCTCCCTATTGGAAAGGGTTAGTGAGTGTACCCAAGAAAATGGCATTGGCCGTGTTGCCAACGAAAGCATCAAGGACATGGACACATTATTCGGCGGATATCCGCCTCTAAAATTTGTGGTTTTGGTAGCTGGGTACTATCCAAAAGACGGTCCATCGTTGACTCTTGTACCACAGGTCAAACTCAAGACTCCCTCCCTGCATGTAATTGGAAAGACCGATGCTATCCTTCCACAAGGTATTTATAATTTCCACCCATGTTTCCAAAAACTATCCAAGGCCGTTGAGGTATAGCTGAATTTTGATCAATTGTTTAGAAATGGGATTAAGACTCGTAGAAAAGGTTTATGAAAACGCTACTGTAGAGATTCACGATGGAGGGTAAGTTATTCTAAACAAATCTTCTGGTATGTCGATATCATGGAGAGAAAGGCTATTGCCAGGTAATAATGGAGATACTTTTGACACTTTCTATAGCCACTATATTCCCACCAATGCTCTCTGGAGAGATAAATATTGCGGATTTATTAGGCAATTTTTGACATCAAGCACTGGCAAGGAACAGTGAACAGCCATTCATCCTAATAAATATCCAAAAGGCACCATGTTTCCTCTACTTGGAATAAAAAGGCCATGATAAAATATATATTCTCAAAGTTAATTCTCACATGTCTGAAGGATGTCCAAAGCTATATTGAAAAAAGCTTCAGACTCAAATGCAAACTTCCCATCCAATTCTTCTTTTTAGGTTACGGCTGGGAGATGATCACACGCTGATCCCACCACTGCAATCAAACCCAGTACACACACACTAATCTGTCCATTTCTTTTTTTCTTTCATGGCGAATACGTTTTATTTTAATATACCGTCTATTTTGTGCCATTTCTCGCTTGTACATTCCCCCCCACAAAACTGCATAAACACAGACACCTTATCAGCATACCACACCATATCACGATACACATTAAAAAGAATTTCCAAAATAGCTGTAAATTTGTTCCTAATGTAGAATGGCGGTCACAGTAACAGATACAGCTTCTCACAGCTCCAAACAAAATTCAAATGCAACCCAAAAGAGCGTCGCAGCAACGGATGATCATTTACATGAACAGATATTCACGCCATCCAAAGGCACTTTCGAGTCCTTCATGTTACCCATACTGGAAGGCCGGTTATTTGATAGTACAGGCATCGAAAACCCAGGAGTGTCAATAGAAGATACTATGGAGCATATAGCGAACTCCCTACCAGACAGTATCAGGGGAGATGAACTATCCGATATCAACGATAGAGAAACACCCAGCCATTCTGATAATACTAATATAGGAGACCATGGAGGGTCAATTTTGACATCCATGCCGCTACAAACTCTTTTCAAAGAAGCGCAAAGCATGGATTTAGAGTGCGAAAAAGACGATTCGAATATGTGGAGCTGGGATACCATTTCACAACTCCTTGGGATTTATGATAGTAGCAATGAGGGGCATGAGAATTCCTTTACACCCATAGCACCCCCATCATCGCCTGCAAACATGGAGTCATCCATGCACAACTCAGGTGCGAATGATAATGAAGGTAATATAAATAAAGAAGATTTGGATGATTTCTACAACATATTGGCCAATTCGATGACAGAGAGTTCAAATAGCAGCGGAATGGATGGATATGTAAAGCCTGTGATTGACTCGCCTGTGGTCCGGGAAAAGTCCTCGATGCCGCCAGAAAACAATACCCAAAACACCGGCAACGATGCTCTGCTAGGTATGTATGGGCTAATGTTTTCTGACATGACATCGTTGGAGCAGTTCCTTAGAACCGTTGAGGTAGATCAACTCAAAAAAGTGGAAAATTTGATACGCAAGCTACGCGTCGAAAAAGAAGGAGTTGTGGGTAGTGCTCCAGACTTTGAAAGTCACCACAAAATGACCTTGGGCGAGAAAAATATTTACAATACACCGGCAGCACACGAAACAAACATTCACAATTCACACATGACTGGCCTGGAGTCAGCATCAAAAGAGCTTAGCAGCAACATTGATAGTATTATTGCCACTCTAAGGGGTGCCCAAGAAAATTTTGTCCGCAATGAAGGCCACAACCAATCGCTATACGCTACTCAGCACCTTTCTTCCAAAAATGATAGCAAGAGTGACGATTCAGATACATCGGGTCCAGAGATTTATAAAGATGTAGATGGGACTCCCTTCCTTGCATTTTCCTATGCACAAAAAGGAAAGCCGCAAAGGCATTCAGTACGAGTAGATCTGGATAGAGCAGCCCTGTCGCTTATACCACCAAGCTTCAAGCGCAACAACTGTGTATATCCCAGAGCGAATTGCCCAAAGAGCAACTATAAAGGAAATCGCTGGGCTTACGAAACAGAGTGCAACCAATTGGGGTGGCAGCTGGCTTTCCTCAACCAAGAGCTGCTAGCTGGAAAGCGAGGATTGCTTCAGCGCGGCGTTGATAGCTATAGACAAGTCACAGTTGGCCGAAAGGGACGTAGTAGAAGTAAAAAGACAAAGAGTGAAAAGCAAGCGAGCAATGCATCTGCAGAAAATGAACGCCAAAAGTCTGCGAGTAGAAGCTCAAATATATCAAACAATCTCGACAGACTAATGTTACCAGGATCTACATACAAAACTTCGACTGTGACCGGTAAAGGAGAAAATATAAAAGTGATTAATAAACGCTCAATAAGTATTTCAGAGCCAAGTTCTGATCTTACAGCAACAAGCCTACCGGAAACAGCAGTTCCGGCCTCAAAAAGGCAGCGTAGTGAAGCACCTTTGAGTGGTGAACACCAGATACAAAGCAGCGACATTTCGCTTGCCGAGTCCATATTAGAAGCGCTTCAAAAGCAGTGTCGCGGCATAGAAGAAAGTAGTAGCACCTCAGGTGTGGCCTCACCACCACTTTCTGCTTGTCCATTTGGGTTGAAAGTTCTGGCTGTAGAAATTTATTCAGGCGGAAGGGTTGTTCGCATGCGAATTCGTGTAGATCTGGGGTCGGTTGTTGAAAGCGAAGTCCCTGATGAGTTTCGTAAACAACACAGTGTTTTTCCCAGAGTTTTCACTACACCAATAGACCGATACAAGAGTTCTCCAGGCCGCAGAGAGTTTGAACTGGCATGCAACGAAATTGCTTGGAAATTGGCGTGGTTAAATAGACCAAGACTCACTGATAAAATTCTAGTAGTTCAAAAATGTCTTGATACCTTACGAGATCGTGTTCGTGTTCCACCTTTGGAGAACCTAACGTCTCTGCCAAAGATGGATAACTATTCTAAGGCACAACTATATAACCTATGGGTATTCAGGCCAGGAAAGCGCCATAGCTCTGACTTTGAGATTTCAAATAGCCAAGCATCTGAAAATGTACCAAGCCAAGGCGCATCCCATCCCATTAAGCCTACATTGTCACAGAAAACACCGATTCCCAATAATAGCTATATTAAACCTAACAATAGACCGTTGGTTCCAAGGCCAGCATCCATGTCCTCCTCGCCATCAGTAGCTCCAAAACCAATTATCTCCAAAAACAGTAGCACAGCCGCAAAGACGATGTCACCTGTAATAAAAAGCCCCAATACAGCGCCAAGATACCAAAATCAGCCAAGGCCTTTGATGCCTAATAATAATAAAACACCGTCAACAATAGTTGGTAGTCGTCTACATTCTGTTGGCGGTAGTTTTTCGGTGCCATTGCCAACAAATTCACCTCATCAAACCCCAAGGCCTGCTCCCAACCTAAGACCACCACCAAAAAATCAATTACCCAGACAATCATATACCACGCCCCAAAGTCGCCAATCGGTTAGGCCTCCACAAAAGATGGTTGGTGCTAGACTACCCTCATCCACCGGATCTCAACCCTCCACGCCTTTACAAAAAGTTCGGCCAAAAGCTCCGATGCCTAGCTCAGGACCAAACACGTTTCGACCACGGCCTGCGCCATCTTCAGGTAATACTATTGCAGGTCAGAGGAATATAATGCCCCGTCCACAGGCGACAGCAGGGCATAAGCAGATGGCACCTAGAGGACCAACACGGCCATCACTACCATCCGCAGCAACAATACCATTGAGGCAGAGTAAGTATAGAGAGTTTCTTAATCCAAGTAAATTTTGCTAAAAGCCATCTAATACATTTCAATTATTTATGTAGGACCACCCATGGCTCTGACTCCGAAAGAAAACCAGCTAATAAACCCAATTCCTAGACCCAAGTCCTCTACACCTGCTCGGACAACGTCACCAAGACAGTTTCCTGCCAACCAGTCAATAGCGACACCAGCACATTCGCCACCATCAGTATTATCTGCACCATCAACTCCCGCAGAAGTGTCTGTAAAATCACAAAAGGCTAAGGCCGCTGCTTCAGTCTTGGCCGATGTTTTGAGACAATTATCCCAGAAACCTCTTAACAAACCGAATGAAAATCAACCAAATGCCATTCCAAATAACAAATTTTCACAAGCACCAAATGTAACCAAAGGTCAACCAGATACAGTATCATCGTCATCACCATCCAAAATAGGCCAGTATACATTAAATTCAAGTGGCAACAACCAGTCCCATTTGCATGCAAAAGTTGCGGAGTTAGAAGCCATTCTAGAAGACCTACACTCTGAAAATAAAAAATAGTTTGTCAATTTGTTTATGGCTTTTGTAAACAAAATATTAGTGTACTTGTAAATATAGTTTGGTCAAATAAATATATAAATGAAAGACAAATGAAGGATGCTTAACATCATACGGTTTGAGTGATGATGTATTAGTGGTATTTTTACTAATGTGATTTAAGATGTTGCAGAAAGAGATATGATACTATTCTACGCAATATGTATTGTTAATGTTTTCTACTCCATATTTAATTCAGCTAAGTACCAGGTAAATGCTTACTCTAAAGTGCTTACAGCAATGATCTTGAAATCTGGTAATCTATTCAACGGTTTTCATGAAATTGTGAAATAAATCTAATGTATTTGGATGGTGTTTTAGATGCTTTAAAAGTCCCAACTAGGAAATTTAACAGAAAACTGCCAAAAAGAACATAGGAGTTGATCAATAATCTTATTAGGCTAATCAGATTAATTCAGACGTGTGTCCAAAAACTCACAAAGCTCAGCTTTTCGTGTTAAAAAATCGTTATACTTTCTTTTATGCCAATTTTTGTTTTATTATCATTATACTTGCATCATCAATATTATATCTAATGTCGTCGCTATCAAGGTTAGTACAGTCTCCATAATATATATATTACAATATCTACATTAGGAAACTCATTGTACAGCAAATGTAATGAATAAATAGTAGCTCTAATTAAAGGTCGCTTTTTAAATTTTGCACAGCCTACTGCCAAAGCCCAAAAATAGTTTGGGCCGGCCAAGCACACAACGGGAAAGTCAGCCGAACATTAGTACTACAAGTCTTGTCCGAGCATCAGAGCCCATCGCAGCCACTGCACCTCTTTATGGACAACGAAAGGGGTGGGTGCCCAGGACACAGCAAGATTTTGGTGATGGTGGTGCTTATCCAGAAATACATGTAGCACAGTATCCATTGGGTCTTGGTAGAAAAAAGGTATGTCAGATAACAAAATGGTTCTGTTGTAGTATGCTGTTGGAATTGTTATAGATCCACATAAACAAAAGATAGGCAATTATCAAAACTTTATCCTAAAAAACAAAGAATTTATTTATACTTTAGAACAAACAAGGCAATACATTGGCAAAGAAAGTTGATGCTGATGGAGACGTTCGTTATGATGCTATAGCTAGACATGGCCACAGGGAAGACCGGGTTGTACATTCAAAGTTCAAAGATTTAGTACCATTACGCGAGCGTGCAGATTTCAAGGACGAAAAGGCCATACCAGATCGACCAGACCAAGAAAGCATTAATAAGACAACGGAAAAAACAAGAGAAGCTATTGAAAAGATATTGGGTGGTAAGCCTTTAATCATTGCCATTGGGAAAAATAAAATATAATCTCACTAATAGGATTGTATAAATTCTGTTTGTACCTTGAATATGTCTAGGCAAATCCGAGGCATCGAAGCCAAAATCCATAAAATCGGTGGACAAGGCGCCGGAGTTCATTAGATACACTCCAAACCAACAGGGCGATGGTTTTAACTCTGGTGCCAGACAGCGTATTATAAGGATATCAGAAATGCCCACAGACCCTATGGAGCCTCCAAAATTCCAGCACAAACGTATCCCCGGGAATCCCCCCGAGCCACCAGCCCCAGTCATGCATTCGCCACCACGTAAAGTAACCGCTGAAGAGCAAAAGGAATGGTATATTCCTCCGTCTATATCAAATTGGAAGAACGCAAAGGGTTATACAATCCCATTAGACAAGCGCTTGGCAGCTGATGGCCGTGGCTTGCAGGAAGTCCAAATCAATAACAAGTTTGCGGGTTTGTCTGAAGCATTAATAGCAGCAGAGAGGCATGCCCGCGAAGAGGTCCGACAACGAGCAGCTATGCAACAAAAACTGGCACAGAAAGAGAAGGAAGACAAGGAAGAGAGGCTTCGTAAGCTGGCACAGCAGGCCCGTGAGGAACGAGCAGGAATATATAGAGGCCAAGATGTAGAATCTTCGGAGCCTTCGGCCAGAAATCGTGATGAAACACCAGAGGACAGCGGATCTGAAGCTGAGTCAAAACCTGACGGGGATAGCGATGAGGAAAAGGAGGCTCGCGAACGTGATAAACTTCGCAAGCAGCGTCAAAAAGAGAGAGAAAGGGAGTTGCGTCTTTCACACATGGGTGCAGAAACAAAAGCCAAACATCTTGCAAAGTATGTCTATTTAATATTACTGCTATAGTAACATTGAAGCTACTCTCAATATTTTATACTTAGAGTGTATAATTAAATTGCTTTATAGAACCGAGAGCCGCGACATTTCTGAAAAGATTGCTCTTGGGTTGGCAAGGCCAACAATGAGCAAAGAGAGTATGTTCGATGCTCGCCTATTTAATCAGAGTTCAGGCATAAGCTCTGGATACGTCGATGACGAGACCTTCAATGCATACGACAAGCCGTTATTCAATACTGCTTCAAGGTCAAGTATTTATAGACCCGGTGCTGGAGGAAACTCTGAAGATTTCAGTGGCAAGAATGAGGAGAGAATTGAAAAGATGCTCAGCAACGACAGATTTGGTACAGGTTTCAAAGGCTTCAAAGGAGCTGATGATGGATCAGCTCATAAACGAACTGGTCCCGTTGAATTTGAAAAAGAAGACGTGTTTGGTGTTGATGAGTTCCTGAGCGAAGCAAAGCATGGTGGGAAAAGATCTGGTCATGATGATAGAGGTAGTGCCAGCAAAGACAGTTCTAAACGACACCGTGGATAACTCACTGATTTTACCTATCTAAACAACTAAAGCAAAATATTGTAAAGTTTGATTCCTTTTTGAATGGCTCTAGTACTTTTTTACAACGTCAAAAAATCACAGTAGTACTTAATAATAATAGATGATATTTCCCCATAACAGCACAAGCAGATTTTATGGTTATTATATAGATTGAGTTAGTTTGATTTGACTATTGTTGTCACTTATGTTTTGGACTAAAGTAGCTCTACTCATACATCTTCTCTATGGATCAGCAGACAAATAAAAAGTCGTGGAATGAATGGAGAGCAGGAAGTGAAGATCGTATTGGCCAACTAGGTATTTAAAATAGCCATTATAAAGCAAAATGTCAAGTAGAGTTGGTGTAGATGAGCCATCCGGCTAATTGAACTATTTTGATGTTTGTGACAATAGAGCGAATATTCAGGGACCACAAAAATCGACCAAAGACCAAAAAAGAATTAACAAATGGTCTTGATCAAGATTTTAATGATAATTTAAGCAACTATAGCGAGGATGATAGTGGTTGGAGTTGTCCAGATGATGCCCAGGAAGATACGGTGACCGGGTTCGGTACAACCGACAGTTATTACAATGAGGGTCAAAGTCTTCTTGGCTATTCACCCCCTGCTCAATATGGCATGAGAGAAACTGTCACAAGAACCAAGGATCGAGCAATTAACAAAACAGAGAGAGACTACACCGGCTCATACTGGAGTTGGATACTCTGTGGTGCAGAGAGATGTTGCTGATATTATAAAGGTGGTTATAAAATGTTTGTTGATAGCCCTCTTTATTGCCAAGCACACATATTTTGTACTTTTAAAAGCATTCAAAAATGTAAGGATTAAATAACGCCGGTTATAATTCCAGCCGCCAGTGTGATTCCGCCGCTCCTCAAAGCAATTCTTCCAAGGTCTTTTGACTCTCTGAATAAATCTATACATACAGAGCTCTCCACTTTGATTTCGACATTTGCCGTAACCCCTTGACCAATGTGTCTACAAAAAGCAACATTCATATCAGATGTGAGAGAAAGCATAACGAAAATAAGCTGTAGCGCTAACAATACTCTCAATGTTATATAATTACCTTGGCTTTGATTTTTTAACCTCTCCAGTGCTTTGATCAATCACAGATATTAGTTTAGAAACATATGCCGGCTTATTATCGCTCTGTATGTGCAATATGACTGGGAATCCATTCGTAATGGGAACGGGAGCTTCAAATACCACTATTTGAGCAATAAACCTGTCAGAATACTGAACAGGAAAGTTTGGCTTGCAAAGAACAGATCCGATACTACAGAAATTAATTAGATATGGGCGTTTGTAGTTAAAATTGTTAAAGCTGTAAAGGAAATTTATGTGAAGATAGACCTGCATAACTCGGCCTACCTCATCTGTTGTATGTCGATTCCATCAATTGTTAGATACACATTTTCGCCATCAACAGCATAGTCTACATCCTCTGATACAGCTTCGATTGCTACAAGACGAAAATACAGCGTATTAGACATTTCTGCGAAAATTGAATTTGAGGCATTGATATAGGTGATAGTTTTTGAAGGGCGTCTATCCTTTGGCTGTGATTACTCTTATAATCGCTGGCCACCAAAAGATATCCTTCAAAAATGATGATCCATATTTGAAACTATAAAAAGCTTTGTAGTGGTGCTTACCTTTGACTATCGCCTTTTCATTTCCAGGGATTAATACCAGTCTATCTCCAATTGCAACTTTCCCTTGGACAATCCTTCCGTGAACAGTCACGATTTTGCCGCTTCTTCCGCTTGTATAGGTACCGCCGCGGAAGAACTCTATTACTGGTAGTCGGAAAGGCTTATCGATGTTTCTTTCTGGGGAAGCTAGTGAGTCAAGCAGCTCCTCAAGGACAGGTCCCCTTCTGTACCATGTCTGGGGTGCTATTGGTTCGTCATCTTTGGTAGACTTGGTCAGGTTGATTCCTTCAAGACCACTGACCGGAACATATTTGACACTGTCACTAGCAAATCCAACTGATGACAGGAACTCGGTCAATCGCGAAACAATTTCATTATACCTTTCCTCAGACCAGCCCACCATGTCCATCTTATTTATTGCAACAATGAGCTGGCGAACTCCCAAGGAACGAATGAGGATTGCGTGCTCGCGGGTTTGACCTTGGCCATCAAACCCAGACTCAAATCCGCCGGTGCCAGCATCAATAACTAGGACAGCAGCATCTGCCTGTGCAGCACCAGATATCATGTTGGGAACGAAATCCCTGTGTCCTGGTGCATCAAGCAACGTGAATTTTTTGTTTGTAGTTTCGAAAGACCTGGTGGCAACATCTATCGTAACACCTCTATACCGGCATTCAAAAAAGTTGACACTTATTGAAAATGAAGTTTGGGTAGATATCACAGTTGTTAGCATCAAGGTTTATTTTTTACCTTTCGCGCTCCTCATCTGTTTCGTCCAGAACCCAGGCATATGAAAATGATCCTTTTCCTATCTTTTCTGAGTCACGCTTATATTTGGCCATAGTTCTATGATCCACATCGGCCAACTTGTACAAAAAGTGTCCCATCATTGTGCTCTTTCCAGCATCAACGTGTCCTGTGGATTATGAATGATGCATATAAAAGTTATTTAAATATTCAGATCACGTAAGGGATTAGACAAAAATAGGTCCCAAGAGTTGCATATAGATTAGCTGATGGCTGGGTTAAATCCCGGGGGCCTACTTCTGTCTATCTCACATTTGATCCAAAGTGAAATTGAACCAGATGTTGGAATGGCCACACATAAAGCCCATTCGGTCATGATGTTAAGGTTGAATCATATAACAAGACTTACCAATTACGATCAGATTGGTTCTATCAGTAATAGAAATGTCCCTGCGCTTTGGTTTTCCCTTTTGAGCAGGCTCTGGAACATAATCAATGTCACCAGCGACACTTGAGGCCTGAGTAGAGACGGGGTCTTGAGAATCTGTATTTATGACATTATTAAGTGGAGCAGTTGTTGTAGCCAGGTACATTTATACAAAGGAGTGGTTAAAAGGGCGTGAATAGGGTTTATATGAGTAAATTACAAAGACCAGTTATGCAAAGTTTGTGAGTTAAAATGTAGTTAAATAAAATGGAAAGCTATTTACCAGCTTTTGTCTTGCCTGCCCCACCAGCCCCATCTTTATGGTCTGCTCTTTGCTGTGCAGCAATCACCACATCATCTGGGCTAGGTTTATCAAACCCAAATGGCTTTACAGCAGACTTTGCCTTTTGCCCTTGCGGTTTTGCGCCTTTTGAACCCTTTGGTGTGCTTGCACCGGAGTTTCCTACAGCACGTAAAAATGAAAGGTTCGGATAAGTACCGCAGTCATTACGGTAATTATTGCGGTTAAAACAGTATTCATTTTCATGTTGGTTTTGACTATTCAGGACGGCTGAGGGATCTGTTGGTGGTTGCTGCTGAGACAAGAGCATAGACAGCCAGTTGGCGCTGGTTATTGAGTCTTGCTTATGACCTAAAACCTGGTTACCATAAAGACTGGAAAATATAAAGTCTGCAAATAGCGAGGGCGGTGCTGCTGGATCTATGTCTAATTCGATGGTATTTGACTTATGGTGGACTTTGGGGTAGACAGACGCTGGCTTTCTAACTTTGGTGAACTCTGGTAAAGTACCCCTTGATAAAGGGATTGACATAGCAATAGATCCCTCTATTTGGGTGTGCTGTGAGACTGTAGACTTAGACCGCAGTGCCCTTAAAGCATTATTTATATGATTTCCGCTACTATCTACAGTAGCAGTCTTGTTTACTTGCGAGCCAGCCAAAGTAGAAAGTGACACTGGCTTTTCTGAGGCATTCCTGGTCAAACTCGTATTAAGAGGCTTTGAAGTCTTTGAAGTGTTTGAGAGAGACCCAAGAGATGGACCAGAAGTGTTGTTGCCTTTAGATGCTAGGCTTGATAACGATGCTAAAGGCTTCCCTCCCTTCGACAATGGTCCAATACCTTTTCCTTGTATAGCTGAAGACTTAGGGATATGTTCTGATTGATTCGACTTAGGACTCAGTAATGTGGTTCCAAGCTTTGGTCCAATGCTCAAGCTGCTCATACCGTTGGTCATCATTGAGAGGGATTTTAGCGATCCGAATGTGCCTTTACTACCCAGTGGTTTAGCATCAGATCTTTTACCACTATCACCGGCTTCTAGTTCGCTGTCTTCGTCCTCGCCGTCCTGAATATCCATCTCACCTTTACTTTTTGTGGTCTTTGGCTTCAGTGTTTCTACAAATTGATGGCCATAAGGATGAGTATTTAACTCCCTCGTCAACTTCATATTTAAATATGTATAAAAACTTACTTTTTAGCCATTTCATGGCTTCTGCTTCATCAAAATAAGTATCCCAAAGTGCCTTTTTTATCTCGTTATCGTTAATTATAAATTTCTTCTCTAGCTTTTCTCTTAGTGCCTCCACACCGCTTTCAAGTTGTGCTAAAATGTAATAAATGCGTTTCAATAAATATACCAGTACAATACATCATATACATGTATTAAGGAAAAAGAGAACTGTATAGACATAAATACCTTTTTGCTCATCTGTAGCACCCTCAAGTTCATCCAAGAACTCCTGGTCATCGACATAATCATCCTCCTCAATATATATATCTAAAGTAAGGAAATGAATTAGATTAATCCCAAGTAAAATTTGGAGGATAATTTACGGAATTATGCATACCATTTAGAGCTATATTACGAACAGCGCGGTGCCGAGACATTTTGGGTGTGTTGGAATATACTTCAAATATATCAGTATTTAAAAAAGTTTGATAATAATGAGCAGGGATAAGAAAAGGAACACTGAAAGCCGCTCCCTTTTATAATCAGTGCCAACTAATCGTTTCAACCCATAACATAATATTCATTATAAACTCAATGTTAACCACAAAGCAAACTATAGATACCACGTAAAATAGTGCGAAACTACCTAGTGTAATTATTTAATATGGCATATTTACTGAACGAGGCTAATCACATAGTCGTTGAGGTTGGAAGTTATCAGACAAAAGCTATAAGAAACACTGTCGACCCAAACCAGCTCCCATCAGTGGTATGAATAGGCCATCCATATTATTGGTATATTATGCTATAACCAAGTATGTGTACACTTCCCACTTATGCCTTATTATGCTCAACCATTTAGATAATTCCCACGAGAGCTGGGATTCTCAAAGGCAATTCTGAAAAAGAAGCTCAAGGACAAGCTGGTTCCCCATCCTCGGATCAAAATGGTAGTTCTGTGACCCCAGAAAAGAATGGCGACGAAAAGAAAGATGAAGACTCTTTAAAGGAAAAGGAAAATGGCCAAAGTGCTCCCAAAAAAACTAACTATGTTTTTGGTGAGGCTCTTGAAAATGTCGACCCATCACAGCTATCCAAGACTTTTAATCTGCTTGAGGATAACCGCGTTACTGACTGGGAGGCATTTTCTGCATTTTGGTAAGTAATCCGTAAAGATAAAAAATATATAGTTTACGCATTTCCGAAGATATATGTTTAAGTCTTCTAAACAAACCCTTCCAATCGAAAAATAGCAAGTACATCCTGGTCAAGGGGCTGGGTGTCAACATTCCCCACAACCAGTGTGCCATTGTATTTAGTATACCTGTTGGGTGGTCGAAAGGTGACATGGAGGCATTGACCCAGATACTCTTTGAAAATATCAACACACCAGCACTGATGATAGTTGAGCAGCCATTGTTAGCTCTGTACGGTGATGGAGATACTACTGGTCTTGTTATCGATTTTGGCCATACTAAAACAAGTAAGAAAATGGCAACAGCATCATTAATACATTGAAGTATAGTATCTCATTAATAGCATTTTATAACCATATATAGCTGTGGTTCCTGTCATTGACTCCATAATCATTGAGCACGCAATAAGGACGATAGATGTTGGTGGACGCGATGTAACTAATTACTTGGCTGGACTTCTAAAGGAAGATGAAAGAATTATGAGTGCAGCTGATGGAAAACTAGATGATGGCTTTGTACAGGCACTAAAGGAATCGGGCCTTATAGAATTTAAAACTGCAACTCCGCTACCACAAGATAATGCGCAAAACACTGATGATGTGGAATTTGAGTACTCGGGCATCAAAGTAGGATCTTTAAATTAAATTCTCTCCTTACCATTTAAAAGTAAAGGAACATTGCTGCAAACACTCATTTTTATCAATATAGTACCCACTCGGCGATTGGCGCTATCAGGCGGCAAAGATCTTGGTAGACTCGACCATGATTCCTGGCAAGGAAACCAATGATAGGCTTGTTGACGCCATCAAGCAGTCCATACTACTTTGTGACCATACAAAAAGAGTCTCACTTTGGGAAGGAATACATCTAGTTGGTGGCTCATCTCAATTCAAAGGTTAGAGATACAAAATGTGTTGTTTTTGGATAATATTAATATTAGCTTCTTGATATATGCATATCTCACCCTGACATTTTTCTACACATTATAGGACTAAAATCAAAGATTGATTCCTCACTACAAAAAGTTTCCCTTGCAACAAGTGAAATATTCTCTGAAACCCAATGTCGCGAACCAAAGTTCAAATCGCTCCCAGACTACTTCCATGCCTGGAAAGACTACTCTCATTGGTCATCCTTCCTGGGAGCGATGATAATAGCAAAGGTTAGTTAACACACGTGCTATATATTAAGAATTTAGAAGTGACAAATTTAATAATATCTGGCCGATAAAAAAAATAGGTTGCTTTGGGCTCAGCGTCGTATCATGTGACAAAAATTGATTATAACAACCATGGTCCAGCCGTCATCCACACAAAACAGTTTTAGATCGTCTTTACCATGTGCATTGCTAATCAGAATATGGATCATAATTTTTGAAGGGTGACTTTTGGTGGCCTGCGATTATAGGGGCAATCACAGCCAAATGAATGATCACAGTCTATTAGCAAATGGTCACCCTTCAAAAATTATGATCCATATTACTCTTTGACCATTTATAGACTAATGGGATATTATTTCTGAATATCCCTTAGTCAGAATCCATGATTGGATTAATCCCTAGTATTTAATAAATAGTCCATTCAATATTTCGAGTATTTATTTCAAAGACGTTAACAGAATAGCTATGCTGGCGCTTCAGCTGATCAGGTTGTCGCATTCCTACTACTAACTTTGTTGGTACATAAACGGTATGGGTTTTCTATTGAGCCTTGAATCAACAGTTTGAGTAGCTTTGTTAAAAGTTCTTGTAGTGGTTGAATTGATTGGTGGCCAGCTTATGAAGGAGATAAATTAATGGAGCACTTGTGCGGCTTATCCGAATTGTGTGTGCAACTCGGAATTTAGATTTTAGAACGAAAGGTTCTGTAAAGATTCTTCGCATTTCTGATTGGCTGATGAAAGCTAATAGCCGTCTAGATTGGTTGCCACCTTGTCCTCAAATTTATTTACACATTTGGACTGTCCGTTCCTGGAATCTGATAATATCACAAAAGCCTGCTTACTAAAAAACATCAGGCATATAGCTGGGGTCTTTAGCATACATTTCTTTGTACCTTTATCTTTTTGCCTTCACATCCCTTTCCAACACCATAACAATTATTATATCCATTTTATTTTCTCATCATCATATATAACTACTGCCATATACACACACGCAGGCAGCTACCCCAGAGCAGTTATAAAGGTCCATTACTGCCTATATACCCACTACTGCGTCTTGACGATATACACAGCTACCGTTTAGCTCAATAGGGGCGAAGAGGCACTTTATAAACTATTCCTCAGTATAGGAGAATACTCCTAGAGAACATTTCTTTCTAAATTACAATACCAATTCGAACATTTCGCATTTAAATGGAGGAAGCAAGGACAATAGAAGTCAGTGTCACTGGCATGACTTGCCAGTCCTGCGTCAGGTCCATAGAAGCTGCGCTTTCAAGCCAAGTTGGTATCGCCTCTATCAAGGTCAGTCTTGAAAACTCAAGCGCCAAAGTAGAGTATTTTCCAACCTATGCCGCTCCAGAGGAAATAGTTGGTGTTATAGAAGACTGTGGGTTTGGTGCTGAGATTTCAAACCACGGCAAGCCAGGTATACAACAAGCCGTTATCGAAATACGTGGTATGACCTGTCAGTCATGTGTCAAGAGCATAAAAAGCGCTCTAAGCGAGGTTAATGGGATAGAAACTGTCGACGTTAGTCTTGAAGATGAGAAAGCTTCAGTTCGGTTTAACCCCTCGGTCACACCTCTTGCAAAAATTGTGGAAGCTATAGAGGATTGTGGATTTGAAGCATTTGCATCCGAAGAGGCCAGGGATTGTGAAAATGGCAGTGGTAACTTTATAACAACCACCATCAATATAAAAGGAATGACATGCCAGTCTTGTGTGAAGAGTATAGAAAGCGCTGTTGGCGATCTTCCGGGAGTGCAGTCCGTCAAAGTTAGTCTTGAAAATGAAGTGGGGGAGATCACCCATGACCCCAAGCAAATTTCATCAGACAGCCTAGTCGAATCGATAGCTGACTGTGGATTCATTCCCACTCTAGATTCAGGTGCGAATCAGCAAGACTATTTCAGCTTCTCCCCGCTAAGCAGCAGCCAAAATAACCACATTCCAACACAGTCAATAACGCAGTGCGTGATAAATATCCAAGGCATGACATGTCACTCTTGTGTTCAGAGTGTTACCCAGGCACTGAAGAGCCTTGGTAGCGGTGTCCAGTCTTCAAGCGTGGACTTAGAAAACGGAGTAGCCCGAATCCAGTATGACAACGCAGCTGTCACTATTTCCCAACTTGAACAGGCCATTGAAGACGCAGGTTTTCAAGCCGAAGCTAAGACGCAGAACCGCTGTCCCTCTGTGCACACATCGTCCAACTCGAACGATTCCGACACAGCTATAAATTCTGTATTTGGATCGGACCAAGGAACCAGCACTGGGAACAATGGCTCCAGGAGCCAAAACATCGCTGTAATAGAAACGGCAAACTTTAATGTCGGCGGAATGACATGTGCTTCGTGTGTAGCATCTATTGAAAGGAATGTAGGAAAGAAAGCCGGAATCGCCAATATCGATGTATCTCTCTTATCACAGCGTGCCAAGGTCACATTTGATCCAACACAAATTGGCTTGGAAGATATAGCACAGGCCATAGAGTCCTTGGGATTTACTGCACAAGCAATTACTGAATCGGTAGACTCCAAAGTTGACCTTAAAATATTCGGCATGACGTGCACATCATGTGTGCGACTAATTGAACGTACTGTTGGACGGGCTCCAGGAATCATATCAGTGTCCGTAAACTTGCCCATGGAAACTGGCTGCATTGAATACCGAAGGGACTTGACCGGAGTTCGTGAGATAATAAGACTGATAGAAGGCGCAGGATTCAACGCCATTGTCACTGAGGCTGGAAACAACACAGCACAAATCGAGTCATTGGAGCGCACCAAGGAAATACTAATGTGGAAGCGTAATTTTTGGCGCTCATTGCTGTTTTCTATACCTGTCCTTTTGTTGGCAAAGCTATTCCCCCATGTTCCTGTGATGCGAGATATCGTTTCATATCAAATCATTCCTGGTGCACCGGTAGGGCCGATACTGGAGATGCTTTTCTCCATACCCATTCAGTTCGGCATAGGGAGGCAATTTTACATCAACTCGTGGAAGGCGTTGAAGCATGGAAACGCCAACATGGATGTTCTGGTCGTGACCGGAACCTCTCTTTCTTTTTTCTTTTCCGCATTCATGCTGCTATGGTCGCTGATTCATGGCAAACATCCCAAGCCACACTGTTTCTTTGAGGCGTCTGCTATGCTCATTACTTTTGTATCGCTTGGCAGATATCTGGAAAACATGGCAAAAAGCAATGCCTCTACTGCTTTATCAAAACTAATGACCCTTGCGCCATCCCAAACGACCCTGGTTGAGATGGATCCAAGCACCGGCGACGTCATAAGAGAAAGACAAATCGCCACTGAGCTGGTTGAAGTTGATGATATATTGCGCGTGCTTCCTGGTGAAAAGGTTCCCGTTGATGGCGAACTCATCTATGGCCAGACCGACATTGACGAATCTACAGTGACCGGTGAATCAGTCCCCGTCCCAAAAACCGTCGGATCAACCGTTGTAGCAGGCACTGTCAACTGCTCTGGAACATTTACCATGCGTGCAAGTCGTGTTGGATCAGATACAACGCTCTCTCAGATTGTTAAGCTCGTAGAGGAAGCCCAGACGAAGAAGGCACCGATCCAGGCATTCGCTGATACTGTTTCGCAGTATTTTGTTCCTGGTGTCCTGATAATAGCCGCGCTTACATTTATTGGCTGGATGGTTATTTCACATACCAACCTTCCCAAGCCAGCAATGCTTGAGGAGCAGGCAAAAATGACGGGCAGCTATACTGTTGTCTGCCTTAAAATGGCTGTCGCTGTTGTTGTGGTTTCTTGTCCCTGTGCCCTTGGTCTTAGCACCCCAACTGCAGTCATGGTTGGCACTGGAGTCGGTGCCCAAATGGGCTTGCTCATCAAAGGTGGTGCAGTTCTCGAAGCGGCACACAAGATCACCACTGTGGTGTTTGACAAGACAGGCACTCTAACTATCGGCCAGCCAAGCGTAACTGAATTTGCCTCCCAGGATTCCAAATTGGAAAGAGCCTTCCTTGCTATAATAGGAGCGGCTGAGAGTGGATCTGAGCATCCTCTTGGTAAGGCTGTACTGTCCTATGCCAAATCCATGCTTAATGTTGAGCAAATCCAGGCTCGAATATCCAACTTCCAAAGTGCTGTAGGCAAAGGCGTCGTCGCAGATGTGAAGCTTGGAAGCAGCGCTCCAGGCTTTGGCACTGCATGGGAGGAGACTTCGGTGGCCGTTGGAAACCTCCAGCTGATGCATGAACACGGCGCATCAGTTCCCAAAGAAATATCGAGCCATATAAAGCAGCGCGAAGAGGCGCTTGGCCGCACTATTGTATTTGTATCAATAAACCATTCGTATGCTGGATGGGTATCACTCTCCGACACTCTTCGCCCTGAAGCAAGCTCCTCGATCCATACCTTGAAGGAGATGGGGCTCGAGGTAGTCATGGTCACTGGCGACCAGAAACTAACAGCAGAAGCAATAGCCGTTGAATGTGGTATACAAAAGGTCTATGCTGGGGTCTCGCCATCTGGAAAAACCGATATCGTCCGTAAGCTACGCGCTAGGCAGCTAGAAACTGGCAAACCCTGCCGCGTAGCATTTGTTGGGGAGGGGATTAATGACTCGCCAGCCCTAGCAGCCTCCGACGTTGGCATTGCTGTTTGTTCGGGAACTGATGTGGCAATGGAGGCCGCCGGAATGGTGCTTATGCGTGCTGACCTGACAGATGTGGTTGCAGCGCTTGATCTGTCATCCACGATATTCAGAAGGATTAGATGGAACTACATCTGGGCCTCTGTATACAACTTGGTTGGTATCCCTCTGGCCATGGGCTTGTTTGTACCATTTGGCATGATGCTCCCACCAATGTTTGCTGGTCTGGCAATGGCGCTGAGCAGTCTATCTGTGATGGCATCCAGCCTTCTGCTAAAGCTATACAGCAAGCCCCTATGCACAGCTCCTGGTAAGGCTGCATACACATCTATTGAAATGAGCGATAGTACAGAAACTGATACCCTTTCTGAGGCACATCTATACAGCCCATACCCAACATCTGACGGCTTGTCAGCCACATTTGGCGGCAGCAGTAATAATCCCTACATGCCCCTACCACGCATGGACAAGTCTAGGTCTGGAACCAAAGGCTCGGAAGAATTCGAAATGTCGGAGTTCGTTAAAACATCCTCCACAAATAAACAAGGCTACGCGCCACTTTCGGCTGAGCCGTAGAAAACCAATATCTAATATTTTATACCATGTATTTCCTTCATTCTAATTGTAGCTAACACCCACATACACATATATTACCCTGTTTGTTTTGAAAGAATTACGCGTTTTTATTTTGCAAAGTTAATAATATAAATGCACTTGTTATACAAAACCATGAACTGTTGTTAGAACGACTACAAAATACCGAGCCTCTCTCTCTGCTGCTTCTGCTAATAAGCGAAGCTGAGATTAATCACAGATATGTTTACTGGAGGGAGGATTGGCGACGAATTCTCACCAGCAGCAATAAACGTGTTTATTTGTTTCTTGTGGATGAAATCTATGGGTGGGAGCTCATACATTGTGAAAGGCCGTGGTTTGCGATATTCGGAATTTTTTGTAGGTACAGCGCTCTTTTCTTTGTGAGTGGTCCTGAAGGTTTCAAATGACCGCTCTACTGTGTTGGACTTTGAATGAGCTAGCCTTTTGAATAGGCCCTGGCAGTATTTGGTAACCTTTAGCCATTTGTGCGAAGACATCTTTATGTATCTACCTCGTTTGTGTTTGGAACTTGAGCAGAGAGACCTCTCGCTGAAATACTAAAATGTGGTAGGTGTGAAAATTGATAAAGAAAAGTTGATTGAAGTACTTTTGATAGATGTGGTGGGAACATGTTATATAAACGGATGCACATTTATAATTCATACCACCCCACAGCTCAGTCCACCACATACAGAATGTGCGGTTTAGGGGAAGTGTGGCTACTATTCAGGTAATCAGTTCTCGCATTAAAGGTTGCCAAAGTTCTTAGCCAGCGACTTGAGAACCCTTAAAATGGAATCTCAACATGCAGTTTAAGGTCAATGGAGTTACACCAGGACAACACTATCTCTTTGGCCTCAGGCTAATAGCTTAGTTTTTCCTCATAGCCACCAAGTAGCAAGGCGTGGCTTTGCTGTTTACCAACACAACTTCTTTGGTCTATTCTTCTTTCAGGCAATAAACAAACAGGAGTACCTACAGGTTGATCTGTTATGCCAGCTCTTGGCTAACTCTTTGGGAAAAGAACCTTGGTTCCAATTCTTGTACACACAAACTCGAAGTACACCTAAAGCTTGGGAATCCAATTATAAATACAGCACAAAACATGTTGGAGCTCATAATTCGACTTGGTTAAGATTCACTTATTTGCACAACGGCTCATCAAAAGTAGCTTGCATAGTAAGCCTAGATTGGTATAATACCCAAAAGTATTTTGGCATCATTCTGTCATGTACCATTGACCAAATGGCGTAGTTGACTCCTAAAGAGAGGTATGATATTGGATGGCGAGCCTAAAAAGCCTTTGCTCATTATGTTATGCATGATCCTAATTTGGTTTGCTATAACCTCATTTTGAGGCTCTTTTTCACGCGTTGAGGCAGTATACCCCATTTAAGATAGATAGATAAAGCTATAGGATTTACAAAACTTTGCACAAAAGGTGAACCACCTCAAGCGAGGTGTTTGAACTTGGATTATATTTCAATAAAGGCTCTATTTGTATGACATTGGAATATTCCTTTATTTCTCGCCATCAATTTCTCTAAATACCCCCCATAAACCCATAATATGCGGGCGAATTCCCTGCTGATCCCTTGATGAGCTTCAATATCAGTGCCTAATCAGCCAGATATAATATCACACTAATATCTACCAACTCTTACAAGGCTAGTATAAAGTATTCTGCTACTTTAACCTATTCTAACTTTCTTCGTCAAAACAATTCGTTAATTTTAAAATGGTAATTAGTGCAATCATGTTCACAACAAGGGAATTAAAATCAATCCGCTGAACCTAATTTCAAATGTGTTTTATGTAGGGAGGAGCAGTACAAAAACCCTATCCTAAAGAAGTCTGGTAAGTGCAGAGAATCTAATTTTCTCTGTAAGAAATATAAAATAGTTTGATATATTATGCTGATTTTAAATTTGCCGCCCTTAATTGGATAAACTTAATAATATAAAGGTCCCCAGCAGGTGGTTGGTGGAGCAACCCAAAACAATGGAAGAGAAATACAGCAATCGTTGGTGCTGGTCTATTCACTACCTTGGCCTTTGTATGGTACAAGTCCGCACAGCTTGAGGTAAGAACAAGCATTTATATTATTTGTATATGTGAAAAGCCAAGCATTAAAAATACATAAATACTGATCTGGATCCAACAATTTTCTTAAAATAGAGACGTACACAATACCCACGTGGTTGGATTCCCTCAATGTTGTGGTCCAAGCAGTTTAAGGTTAGTTAAAGCAGCAATTAAACTAAAAATTACATCAATTATTTTGTTTCAAAAGGCTTTAATAATTATGATATTCTTTAGGAAAATGACCCAAACTTCCAGCCCCCTGAACCACTATAGATTTCGTTTCTGTTTTAAAGCCATGTTTATCGTTAACAATATACTATAAAATATTTAAGTTAACCATCATTTTTACATGAAAATCCATTGCCTCGATGTCAGACTTATCAATGAAAAGGGGTGTTGAAATGAGTTAGATAATGTGGTTTAAAAGACTGGACATCAAAAGACAATAGTAATAATTTGAAAATAATATCTGGTTATTCTCGTTTGTCACCAGTTATATCATTTTAGTATGCTATATCCAGACACAATGCAATATAGAACTTAGCAAACATATTTACTAGCGGTTTAGTATGCTCATATATGAATCTTGGTTGCTCCAAACTTACTCTTGACATCGCTTCCTAGAACATCGTCACGCTGTACACCGTTTTCGTCTATGATTGCTGTCCGAATCATACCACCGGATGATGCATCACTCGACATTGCCAGCTTTAAAGCTAAACACAGAACAATAAAATCAGGGATCTGTTTTCGATCATTAGCACTAATGAAAATAGTCTAGCTGTTACAAAGTTAAAATGACTTACCGGTTCTTATGAATTTAAGCCCATCCTCCCGGTTCATTTCAGGGCTGTACATCTCCTCGCAGAATCCATAGATAAACAAGGATCCAGATCCTAATATTTGGTGGAAACCAACTTGAGGTACAAATTCTATAGCGTTGCATTTTTAAATTAGCTTCTGAGGATACTTACCACCAAGAGCAAGGTTCATTTCATGGATAGATCCACCAACGGGAAGGTTATATACTGAAAATCCATCCTGATGATCCCATCCAGCAACTATTATACCTGCTGTAAGTCGGGACTTGTTTTCGTATAGGTATCTCTTGAATATCTTTGCTGCAACTTTAACGGTTGGTCTCTCGTTGTGAGAAGTACTAATGGACGTTGAAGAGCCAACAGTTAGTAAACAAAAGCAATGTTAGCACTATAGCAATATCCTTGCTTTCCTACTTACGCATATACATCTAGTTCGTATTTAACTATGGCAGCAATAGCCTGAGTATCTGCCGCACTTCCTGATCTACAGCAGTATATGCTATCTACGACGTGTGTTAATTTATCTGTGACTCTGTTGGCAATGTATGTTCCCATGCTTGTTCTGGAATCGGCACCAATAATGATGCAATCCTTGAATTTTCCGGCCAAAATGGTTGTCTATACAAGACGAAAATATAAAGTTGCCATTAGTAGTTAAAGTAAACGATATATTTCAAGAATACTAATGTTAATGTTTAACATATGAAGTAACTTACACCGGTAGAAACTTCTCCTGGCTTGAGACCCATGTTTATTGACTATGCTTATACAAAGTAATTTCGTAGTAGACACAAGCTTGTAAATTTAAGGAAGCAATGAAGGATATTGCTTAATTGTGTGTATGAATACAAAGATACAAAAGAGCAGTGCGTGTCCAAGTATTTGCAAGGTTACTTGACGTATTTAGCCTTATAGAAATAACTATGGTCTAACATTGACAATAACAATAATATTCTTAGCAAGTATACGACAGGGGCTGACGCAATCAATACACACACAGACACATGTACACTTGACTTGAAATTAAATTTGTGGTTCAATCAGAATACTTTATTAATCAGGCTTCTTGAGTTTGCAACAACATAATAAATGTGATCATGCCTCAAGTCACAATGATGGAAAAAATGATGTCTGCAGATCTTTAAAAAATCCCGTCTAGTCATAGTACCACTTAAAAACATCGTCTGATGTCCCATGTTATCTGACCTTGCTTCATTCTTCCCTCCTTTACTTATTAGTTCTAAAATGACTCAGAGTACCATACAAGACCAGGCCAGGTCTTCTCGTCATTGGCAGCGCGCAATTGCTCTCATTGGTGCCTGCCTTTGCACTGGTACATCGGCTAGCGTTTATACCTTTTCCCTCTATGGCCAGCCACTTGCTCAAAAGCTCAACTTCAACTCCCGCCAAACCAGCATCGTTGCTATCTGTGCAAACTTTGGCTTTCTTTTCGCTGGTCCCTTCATAGGCCGCGCTGCAGACATCTATGGTCCCAAAAGGTAATAAAACAGACAATTTATGGCACTGTGCATTTATGATGGTATTTTGAACCCTGCCCTGATATGTTGTCATTCTTGGGTATTGTTTGTATAGATTGGCAGCAATAGGTGCTATAATTGTTTGCACCGCATTCTTGTGTATTGCTTATACCTACAATGGCACACTTCCGTGGAATAGCTTTATTGTTTTGGCCTTTTATGAAACTTTGATGGGGCTTGGAAGTCAATGCACCAGTATGGCAGCAGTAACCACAACCGTAAGTATACAACTCTAACAAGTTGTTTGTGATCTATAATGATGTATCTAACCAAAAATCTTGAATTCTTTATAGAGCAAAAATTTCAAACGTAGTCGTAGTATGGCCATATCGCTCACTAATGCCTTTTTTGGCCTCTCACCCCTTATTATGTCGCAACTCAACACCCTGATCTTTGTGTCGGAGAATGGCTCACCTGATACCTTTGGATTTATCCGATTCATGGGAATTGCTGGTGGAACTGCTGCTCTTCTCGCAACATTATGTCTCGTTGTGGTGGGCTTTGGACCTAGCAAGTTTGCTGATGAATCTAACCCCGAATCATCTTCCACTCACTCCGCTAACTCTGAGCTTGATAATCAGCATTACATCCAAAACTCAAATGTGTCTGAAAACACTCCACTTGTCAATCGCCAGTCTCCATCAGAATCTTCACCCTGGTCAGCCACATCAAGCAGCACCCAGGTTCCACAAAGCGCCCAAGTATCTCGAGCTCAGACTACAAAATCCATAAGGACTAATCGCGACGCTGGGCTGGACTACGACTTTGTTCGCGATCTCGGTGGTATGAGATTTATTCGTGATCCAGAAGCCCAGCTCTTGAGTCTCGTTGTCCTTACTGGTGCTGGTATTGGCATTTTCTTCATAAACACGATTGGAACTATTGTGGATTCTCTATATTCTTCATCGGTTCCAGAAAGAGACCCCAACAAGGCTCAGTCCCTGATAAACTTTTATGTGTCTTTGGTTAGTTTTGCCAGTCTTACTGGTAGACTTATTATTGGACCAGTGGCTGATATTGGCAAGAGGCTGTACAATATCCCTAGGAGCTCTTTGCTAGTGTTCATTACATTCGGACTTGTTGTCTCACAAATAGCTATTGGGTTGACTACCAAGATCGAGCTTTTGTGGATTGGAACAGCTCTGACTGGTGTCTTCTACGGATCCTTATTTGCATTGGTACTATCGCTTACCAGCACATGGTTTGGAAACAAGCATTTTGGCTCCAATGTCGGGCTTTTGATATTGACCACACCAATAGGTGGAGAAATATGTGGCTTTATATTTGGCTGGGTTTATGACCAAAACATTCCTGACCGTGATCCAAGGAAGTGTGTCAATGGATACTGCTATCGTGATGCCTTCGTCGCTACTACTGGATTAGCACTGACCTGCTTGCTTTTGGCAACAATTCTTGTCCGCCACAGAAGCATCCGCAGATGCTCTATCCGTGAGCTACTACGTGAGGAGGAGGAAGTCCAAGAAGAGGTTTGGCCTCTATAATACTACCTAGATTACATTGTGTTATATGATATACACTCATTTTTGTAGCAAGACATATACCTTAGCACAATATGCTTTTTGAGCAGAAGTTTTAATATTTGTATTAAAAAATGTTTGTCGCTTTCTTTTCATTTTTCTTTAAATGGTTTTTGTAATGTAGAACCGGATAACAAAAAATCTTACAAACCACAGTGATATTTTCAATATCACTCAATAAACTAAATGATTCCAGTATTTTTAAAGGTTGAAACGAGTACATTAAGATGTGCTTGGACAATTACCTCTGTTTAAATGGATTTACATGGTTTTGTTTTATGCGATAAAGCATCAGAAATAGATATTATTGAAAGCAATTCCAATTCAAAAATTTGGTAGATCAGTTACAATAGTATAATCACATTGGACGCATGCGTAATGGCCAATAAGGGCTTGACTCTATTGTTAGTATCATCCTTTCCACCATTAATTTTTCTGCTAAAAATTTCCCCTCTTCGGGGCGCGAACCTGCGAATAGAGGTTGCAGAACAGTATGGACCTTATGCCCAAGCCATTGCACAAAATCCCAAAAAGATTAACATTAAGAGGAATAAATTTGGAAACACTGATCCTAAATCACCAGATAATATGGGTGATAATTTTTGAAGGGAGCCTTTTGGTGACCGGTGATTATAGGGGTAATCACAGCCAAATGGATGTCCAGTTTCACTAGTAATCATTCACCCTTCAAAAATAATTTCCTAGATGCAGAAACAAATAAAAGTATATTCATTTCGATTGCATTATAGGCTAATACAGTAGGATGTAATATCGTTTTTGATATATATTAGAAATGTCAAATGAATTACGGTTAAAAACTATACTTATGTTAGATATATAATGCCATTTAAAAGTCACATTTTATTTATCATGGAAAGCAATACTGACAATTTTTATGTATACAAATCGGAATAGGAACTACTTTGCTAATCTTTTAGCACATATGTACTTACTTCAGGCTATTTTTCAATTTTCGAGGCTCACTTTAAAGCCAGAAAGGAAATACTAATCAGGTGTAATCACACAATCAAATTTTCATGTGACTAATGTTGAGATGGCTAATGGGAAGATTGGATGCAAACTGTCTTGTTCATTTTCCTCCCCAACACTAGCTTATTCCCGTCCACGCGTTTACCTAAACACACGAACACGCTAAAACAGTTGTAATTATTTCTGCTTTTCGGGGTTGGTTTAGCCAAGGACATTTGTTATATATACTGGGCAACAATCGACACCGTAATTTGAGAGGCAATTTTCTGCCACGTCCTTTTCACCCTTCCCTTCGCCCCGCCTGAAATTCCCACACGCAAACCTCTGTTTTGGTCCTGGTAGTCTTTGTCGAATATCTCCGTTTTTTCTAAACCGCCACCAGGTCGCACTCAAATCAATTTACATAGCCAGTCACAGCAATCCTGCTCGCAACCTCAAAAGCGAGGGATCATTGACAACAATTATAGTTTTCACTCGCCGCAGCAGAAAGTCATATTGTTGGTCGGAAGTGCTTTGTAGCCAATGAACCCATTTCCAGGGATGTCACCTGGGCAGTTTCCTGGCATTACCACTTCTGGGGCTCCTACCAGTGGTGGTATGAATTTGCATCCAGATTTTCAAAATTCCATGGGTATGCTCAGCCAAAGCGTGACAACGAACCCAATGACATTCTCTGCCGGAGTTCCGGTTGGTACTGGTGCTGCAAATCAAGGTACATATCACGATAATACATATTGTTTTGGTATAGCATCAAAACCACTAACTAAAATACTAACTCCGAACAACTTTGACATTATAGGAGGCTACAACGCTGCCATGATGAACCCTGCACTGTTAGGAATGATGCAGCAAGCTTCATCTCAGATGGCTTTTCCACATGGCCAGTTTAATAATCAACAGCTTCAGCAACTACTATTTCAACAACAACAACAACAACAGCAGCAGCAGCAACAACAACAGCAACAGCAACAGCAGCAGTTACAAGGAGGCTTTAGTCAGGCTGGGCAAAATATTACTTCGCCAAACATGTCTATCGATCAGCAGAAACTTCTCATACAGCAGGCCTTATTGCGGCAGCAGCAGCAACAACAACAACAGCAGGCCATGAACCAATTTATTCAAAACCAGAATACCAGCATGCCAGCAAATTCAATGCTGGGAAATACAATGAGCGGTGCTATGACTGTTGATGCAAATGCTGTAAGTGCAGGAATTAAAAATAATTTGGAACCAGCTTTGAATAATGGCCAGCAAGCCAATGCTTTGCCAAATAACATACAAGCGCAAAACCTACCTGACCTAACTCAGCAGATAAATGCCATGGGCAATTTAATTAATTCGCCTCAATTTGCAGCCTTTCCAGTATGTATATCTATTCTACTTTAAGTTTATAGCTGGCACATGCATTACTGAATGTACAAACTAAAGATACTATTTTGTTTTTATAGCCACAAACTCAACAAGCCATGTTGAAACAGTTTGCAATTTTTAGACAACAACATGCGTTTAGACAACAACTTTTACAACGTCAGAAATCATCCACAACCAATGCCCAAAATTCACCAGCATTAGTCAGCAATGGGTCGAAAGATCCAAATATGGCACCTGAACATCAGTCGGGACAGAATCAGTCTCAGCGCAACTCACGAGTAGGCACACCAAATGTTGACCAGGGCTCACAGACTCCAACAATGTCGATTCCAAATGATTTGTCTCAACAAAAGATGGCCCAGGCACAAATACTACAGCTATTACAACAACAAGTATCCGGTCAAAGATCTGCTGCATTGCTTCCCCAGTCACAGCCACAGACAACGCCAAATGGCCAAATCGCTGGCCTCCATGGTCCAGGCACACCATTTAACGCAAGTTCGCCTACATTCCGTGGTAATCCTACATATTTAGAGGCCCTTCAAAGTACTCATAGCACACCCACACCTGGAAGTATCCCCAATATCAACCAACTACGCACGCTGAGCCAGTCACCAGCACCAAGGCTTTCCACACCACTCCATTCTAAAGCAAACAGCGCAGTTCCCATCCAAAATCCTGCACAGAGGGCCTTTTCTCCTACACCAAACTTCCAGGCACACGTCATGCAGAGAAAAGCATCTATTCCAACAAGTGCCAGTGGAAACAGCGATATCACCCGCCAAACAACACCTTCTCTAAGCGAATGCGGGGCGATTAGCGAACCTCCAAGAGTTTACACAGCTGAAGAAATACATAGTGCAAAAATCAAGTCAGATGAGTTTATTTCAAAAATTGACAGCTTTACTGACACTGGCTTCAGCGACTTTGTCAAGTCGTTCCTGAAGGAGCGTAGTAATCCACAAGCAAATTCACGCCTGCCATCTATTGGTGAAATACAGGTATCTTTATATAGTCTTTTCAAAGAAGTTATCAAGCTTGGTGGGATGGATTTGGTTCAAACCAAGCGGTTATGGCGCAATGTGGCTCGAGGGATGGGTCTACCCGATGTAAATACAACACCACCACTGCTTGGTCGCTGGTATAAAGTATGGCTGCTTGCAATTGAGCAGGAACTAGTATACCCCCCTGGGCATCAGAAGCATCTTGGTGTAGAAGTTATACTGGCAAAGTCAAGAAAGAAGCGCAAGTCTGACCGTGAGGCCAGTACACCACGAGCAACACCAGCACCACAGGATATTCGCCGATCAATTACACCAGCCTTTACAGATGCTGGTGGGCCAAACAAAAGACTCAAGTCGTCTGGCGCTGAAGGCAGATCTACTCCTCAGCCTACATCCACACCTGCCCAGGAAAACAATGCCACGCCTGCCATATCATTACCACAAAATG
The DNA here is from genome assembly GCA_027575805.1 of Mycoemilia scoparia. NCBI lineage: Eukaryota > Fungi > Kickxellomycota > Kickxellomycetes > Kickxellales > Kickxellaceae > Mycoemilia > Mycoemilia scoparia. Next base: position 42,440 of record JANBPU010000010.1, on the reverse strand, counting down.
CGCAACAAGCTGCAACTCCAACAGCTGCACCACTGGCTGTACCGACAAAAGCCACCCAAGCAAAATTATCGCCACAAGTATCAACATCAGCTGCTTCAGTAAAAGCACCCACGCCAGCACAAATAAAGACCCCAAAGGCACCACTTGCCCCAATATGGGAGCCATTAGAACGCCAGCTAAACCCATATGGTGGTACTGATTTAAACAAAGTGTTGAGGTCTCAGCGCTACCCACAATTCCCATTCTACTCTAGCTATGGCGGGGTCGATATCCACGCAATATCAATGTCCTTACAATCTGGATTGCAGATGGAGGTATCTAATGCACTCAACACATTAGTGACTTTAACATCAGCACAAGATATCACTATCCCATTAAGCGAGTGTGGCGAGCTATTTGAGATCATGACGGAGATTCTTGGAGACGTCAGCCATGCCGAGAAAATAGATGATAAAGGCGGACATCATTTACCTTTCAACCGATCAATGTCTAACCCACCAACAGAGTCCCAAAATACTGATACTATTATTGCAGAAAGGCCAAGATCAGAAACGTGCGAGTCAAACAACTTTGCTAGCAATGATAGTATCGTATGCAGAACCTATTCCGACATGCGTGAACTGTCGCAAAGAACCTTGGAAATGGACCTAAATGACAATGCTTTTTTCCATAAACCAGGGTATCAGGGGTTAGAGAATCTGGTAGCATCAGGACAAAAGTGGACCCTGGACTCTGATTGGACTCTTAACCTGCTGTATATAATACAGAACTTTTCCTTTGATGGAGTGAACTCCCGCTTTATGTCCACAAATACTCAGTTTTTGGATACTCTGGGAGGATTTATAAACAAGGTCAGGGATGCTATTGACAGAGATTATGACACATGTGGGGTCAATTTGGCCTCAAGGCTCTTGGAGTTGCATAAATCATCATTGACAATCATGGTACACATATTCGAACATCTGCCACTTAAAAGCGGAAACCAAGAATTCCTGCAGAGCGCCATGTATTTAATAAAGTTCTTTATGGATGAATTTTCTATAAACGAAATAATTTCGAAGTGGAATGAAGCTTCATTGCGTCAAGACCCCCAGCAGTCTCTCGGAATGGCCTATTTAAGAAACGATGCAACCTTTGGTTACTACATATCAATGGCTTTGGAGTGCTTTGGGCTTTTGAGTCTTAGCAGTGCAAACCAGACTTACCTCGTAACCCATCTATCAAGCACTGATATACAGTACATAGCATCTTGCTGCACCAAACTGCTCGCAGCCCATGACTCTACTTTTGCAGAGTCTCCTCAGGGCCAAAACATGTGGAATCCATCTCAGATTAGACTAATGTGGCTACATGAGATCCTCATTTCCCTATATAATATTGCACATATGATTACACCAACCTCACTCATTGGATCTCCGATAGAGCTGACAAAATACCTACCAGACGGCACGTTATACCCATCACCAAAGAAGCCCGGGATCGGGGGTGGTCACCCACACGCATCTGTTGGACCATCAAGACGGTTCCCCATGCCGTTTGTACCTGTGACGTTGTCCTCGACTGTTGTATCACCGGAACTAACCGAGATTCGAAACGCCATGGCACGACGAAAGGACCTAGTAGGCGCCCTGCTTCGCTTATCCTTGTGGTGGTGGGACAAGTATGGGCACGATAGGTTCAAGGCAGTTACAGGGGCAGCCCCGGCATCAATAGTAAGCGGACACGAACCCAATGCTTCTGCTGCACTGGCAGAGCTTGCTGAGCGAGCAATACTTATCGTTCAGATGATACAGGTTGGCAATGAGGCCCTTTTGAGCCAAGAATGGGAGGCGTGGGTCATAGATCAAGTTTCCACGCGGTGTCCCCAGGGCGAATCGGGGTTAGTCCAGGTTCTCTGTCAGCTGCTGCTAATATCCAGCGGGTAGGGTTAATTAATCAGGGTGGTGCTGTGCTCTGCAGCCCTTTGGACGCACATTTCAAAATATCTGCACAATCCGTAAAAACTATCGCCATGACTTCTCTGCCCACAAGAATTAATTAAAGATTCTTCCTATTTCACCAGAAATAATTTGTACATCACATGAAATGCTTTTCTTTACTTCATTTAGCTATCCTTTTTTATTATATTTGCACCACATACCTATTCGCAACTATTCTCTCTAGCAACATAGATGACGGCACATTGCTTTTTCCTGGCTCTCTTCTGTAGGGAGGAAGGGTCGACAAAGCAAACACTTAGCCATTTTAAAGTAGTTTTCGTTTTATCCTTGTTTATGCATTTACAAATTAAATGATTTATGACATGTTATGTATGTATGTATGTATGGAATATCAGTGGAGATTTGCTTGGGCTCTTCCCAAGAAGAGATGCTCCGCATAAAATCTATTTTGCGGAATACATGCCATCTTGCCATGATGCACCCTTTTCGAGGCCTCCATGCATTATTCTCGTCCGCCCTTATTGGGCTTTGTGGCTGGCTGGGCGAGAGGAGCACTCATGTTCATTTTGGCCATAAAATGGAGTATATACACATGTAGGAAGCAGTGCCGCATGCGCCTATGTGGCAGGCCAGTAAGAATAATGATGGAATTCATGGCTGTGCTGCAGCGGATGTTGCTTCTCACACCAAGGATCGCGGCCAGGCTGAAGCGAGCCCCAGTAGGAGAGGCCGGCAGCATAGCAGAAGCGGCTGCTGTGCGTTGAGAAGCAAGCATGCCATGAATCAGCAGTAGGGCAAAACTGTCAATTGCAAAAAGCGGCTGCTTGGTTGATCTTCAATCACCACCCCAACCTAACCCCACGTCAAAAAATGTTGCAATGCTTTAGTATGGCTGTTCAGTGCCATTTTGTCTTTCTGAGAGCCGACTGTATTGAGTAGGACACTCGAAAGAGGATACACATAAACACTCGCAAATTCATGTATTTTTGTTATTTTGTTTGTCACAAAAAGTCTTTATCTGCTTAGCAAAAAAAACCCTTGCCTTCTTTTCATTACTTGTCACTGCAACTTCAGATATTTATAATATCATATTGCTCGCCTATCTGAGAAGGCTCGGTCTGTTCTTTTTGCGGGGTTCTGCAAATTAACAACAGCATTGCGAAATCTCTCCACCAAACACCCGCCTCGCCTTTTGAAGAATAAAGCCCCCTTAGAATTAGGTTTGTAAGTGTCTCGGGTTGCTATAATTTTGAGTTCTGGGACCTTGCTTCTAAAGCGAACTGGAGCCTAATTCCAAGTCAGCCTTTGCATTTCTAGTGCATTTTTGCTTGAAATCGCACGCTTGTTTCCGTTGTTGTATTTGTATATACACTTGCAAGGGCCAGCAGCGGTATTGCGGCTGTTACAGTGCGGTAATTGAAGCGGTGTTAGTTCTGCGGAGACATAGGAGCGGTCGCCCTGCCACTGGTGCTTAAGCAGACAGAGGCGCCATTTCCAGAGCTGCCGCTGTAGATGAGTAATTCAAATCCAGGGCAAATGGCAGACATAGGAAACAAGCACGATTTGGTCAATGGAGACATAACATCGACTATGACGGTTGATGAGATGATGTATAGCCAAGTATCGTCCATGGCCAGTACTGTACAGCACGGCATGGGCCAAGGCGATGTCCATCCAGTTTCAACCTCTGACAACCACTTTTCTAATGGCACATCTTTGCCATTATCGGACAAAATCACAAACCTTGCTACCAAGCACCAAAAGAACATAATTTCGTACGATCCGGAAAACGACCACAGCGGTCTAAGTCTATTTAACTTCAGCAGCGACGACCAAGCCCATGAAGTAGCAACCGATCATCACAATAGCCATTCAGATTCTATTGAGGATGGAATTATATTTTCTAGAAGCACTACAAACCCCAATAATAGCAATAGCAGCAACAATAATAACAGTGGCAATAGCCATCAAATCGGGAGAAAGGACGATTCTGACAAAGCCGACTCAAATAAAGCGCCTGGGAGTGCATCTTCGGCCCATGGGGAGATGGATGACGGCAACAGTGGGAGCATTTTAAACCACCAGATCAATTCTTCTAGCAAAAGCCCTTCAGATCTCCACCATGACGGCTCCGGAGACAACAGCAACAGCAGTAGCGGTGGCAGGGATGGCGAGAAGAGGTTAAAAACATCAAACAATGGCACAGATCAAAGTGGTCCCAACAACATTGCAAACTCTACTAATACAAAAAACCAGCTTGAAAGCTATACAGAAGTTAATAACGGCATGGCCGATGTCAGCACCCATAATGAGATCCATACATCGCAGGCACTAGCCCAGGTGTTTAGCAGCGTGGGGCTCCCAAAGGATGCTGCGCCGGTAAGGTCAATGGATGACACAAGCACCGGATTTCCTAGAGTGACGAGAATGCATACAGACTCGGTCTTCGGCGTGGCTACCTTGGCAGCAGCATCATCCAATGTCTCTGATATTTCGACGCCGCTACGCCACCGCCAGTCAGTGTCGGCTGGAAACACCCCAACACCGGGATCGAGCTCCACCACACCCCTCAAGCGGCCCGCCGCACCATCGCCAGCGTCAGAGAGCAACCCCCGCTTAAAGAGCAAGGTGTGGAACTGGTACGACGTTCTGGAGGATGGCCACCGACAGTGCCTTTTTTGCAACCAGAAATATGGGCCCCTGACAGCCACGACGATCCTGGCCCGGCACTATGCCAACAAGCACGACCAAAGCAACGCCAGGCAGCGCACCTCCCGCCGTGTTTCTACATCCAAGTCGACCACATCAGTCAAGTCTGCTGGTGCAATTTCTACTTCTACGGCAATGCTTACGGCGCACAATAGCGCCACGGGCTCTCCTGGCACCCAGACCCCGATTCACAATTCCCAGCACACGCCTGCTTCTTTCCACGCACATGCGAACGCACTGCTTGCTTCAGGGGGGTCTGTCACGGTGCCAGCGCCCCCACACCCGCCCCATTTTGGGCAGATGGTCCATGCCAATGGGCTTGGCGGCACTGTCTCTACTGCTGGAGGCATTTATGGCACTCATGTCATAGATACGGGCGTAATGGCCAATGAAGACCTCATAAAATCTGTCACTGAAGCAGTTAACCAGCACCATAACGCCCACCCTCACTCTCAGCAAGGGCATCAGCATCATTCGCACCACAGCCAGTTTGTAAATAACAATGTAATGATGGCATCGGGCCTATCCTTCAACATGGCAGCGGCCAATGCTCAAGGTACTTTACTTTCTAGCTTTCACCATCTATGATATATACACATATAGCCTACAAATCTAACACTGGTGCTTTCTGGGACGTTTTACATAGTCATAACGCCGCAGATGATGTCGGCCTTGAGCTCCAGGACGCCGGTCTCTATCGGGAACGGTAGAGTTTGCGCCTCGGTGGCCCAGTTTTGTGCCACAAACAACACCGCGACCAACTTGCAGACATGTATAGATCTGGTCGCAATGGCTTCTCAGAGCGGATCAAAGGTATGTAGTTTATAGTCTTCAGCTGGTTCATATTGTTGAGCCTTCTCATTAAAATCCCCGGCTTTGGGCGTGTCTCTCCCCATATAGATGCTCTTCTTGCCCGAAGCCAGCGATTTTATTGCCGAAACACCCACCCAGGCCGCCCAGCTAGCCCAGCCATTGCAGGGCAATTTCTTGGCCAGACTGAGAAAGGCCGCCAAAGCCGCAGGGGTGTGGGTCTCTCTGGGCGTCCATGAGTCCGCTGGAGAAGGGATAATGTACAACACCAACGTCGTCATGAATGATCGCGGCGAGCTTGTCTCTATATACAGAAAACTGCATTTATTTGATGTGGATATCAAAAATGGCCCGTGTTTGCGGGAAAGCGATACAACCACTCGTGGTGAAGATGTGATGCATCCAGTCCAGACCCCTGTTGGAAGACTGGGGCTTGCAATAGTAAGTATATCTGCCAGACTTTGTGATTTTGGGTGGTTATTTGTGAAGGGCTAAATTAATATTATCAATGATAATATATGGTGGCCAGTATGCAAGTTGGAACTACTGGGCCTACTAGTAAAAATTGGCCCTTCAAAAATAATCACTCATTTGGCATGGGCTTTTAATAATACCCCGAAATGGGCCTAACAACTCACTTCATTTCATTTGCAGTGCTATGATGTCCGCTTCCCGGAAATGGCTAATCGGCTACGCTCATATGGCGCTGAGCTGCTATGCTACCCGTCGGCATTTACTGAGCGGACTGGATCCGCGCATTGGGAGGTTCTACTGCGGGCACGAGCCATTGAGACGCAGACGTATGTGTTTGGTGCTGCTCAGCGCGGAAGGCATAACTCCAAGCGGACAAGCTACGGCGATGCCATGATTGTCGACCCGTGGGGCGCAGTGCTTGCCAGATGCCCGATGACCGACAAGCCGTCGATAGCCACGGCAGACATTGACCTTGAATTTCTTAAAAAAGTGCGGAGAGAAATGCCAGTATTCGAACACCGAAGAACCGATCTATTTGGCGGGGCCCCATAGCAACGAAGAACCATGTATATGATTTTGCTTTAACAACTGGACTTGGAAACGGTTTCTCTGGCTCATGGCTCTAGCAAAGCTCACTATACAAAACCACCCTTGTCATAATTTTAAAATGTCTACCACACACTCATTACACCATGCAATCCCGACCTTCAAACTATATATATATACATATATGTATTCCATATAATCGTAAACACTCATACATACATACACAACAACTAAATTTATACCACCACACAACCACCACCATTCAACATGATTTTCGCCAATTCTACAATGAATCTACTTTGTTTATTATATGGCCAAATAGGACTTTTTTAGTCAAAGCTTTATATTGTTAATATCTATCTGTTGTTCTAACTAGCAAAAAAGCGGGTATCAATGTACTCTTTCTCTCTCTACATGTTGGTTTAATGCTCTACTTTCTTCACTGCCAACATCAATATTGTTTTTTGCACAATACTGTTCTTGTGGATGCGATGATGATTTCTGCCATAAGATTTACTCTTCTGTATACGCTCCGCGATTCTTGTTTTGAATGTGTTTTAGGTATAGTTCAGGTTGCGGAAGAGCTAGGCATCTTTGTTTGCAGAGTACAAATCCTCCATGTTGCTCATGGCCATCTATTAGAAAAATCATGTATAATACATACATAAATACATACATATTAGATATTGGACTTTATTTGCTGCATTGAATAAAGTGAAAACATAGCGCTTAGTATTTGATATTTTGTTTGTACTTGCCTCGTATGGTTCTCTGATCTCGTCCAGTGTAGACGATTTTATATTAAACCTTGCCAGGCTTTGGTAATGGCTGTGCTCCCTCATCATCTGCTTAAAGAACCTTGCCTCCTGCTTCTCAACTAATGTATATGCCACTCCATCACGGCCGGCACGAGCTGTTCTTCCGACTCTGTGGACATATTTGTCCATATGCATAGGCGCGTCGTAGCTAATAACAGCCTGGACGCAGTCAAGATCCAGCCCACGAGCAATAAGATCCGAACATATCAGCAGTCGTATCTTTCCTTCTCTGAATTTGTTCAAAATCATGTGTCGCTTTTGGGGCTGGAGATCACTCGAAAATTCGGCAACTACCAAAGTATCAGAGTCGGCGCTTGATGGCTTAGAGCTGATCTTTCTGTAGTGCTGGTCAAAGAGCTCAACGACTTGGTAAAGTCTGTGGGCTGCCTCCAGAGACTTGGTAAAGCAGAGGGCTGAACTCAGGTTCAGGCTGTATATAATGTGGAGCAGGGCCAGAGGCTTGTTTAGTGGGCTGCAAACATGTAAAAATTCCTGGAGTGCCATCACATTAAAAACAACAAATAACACAGTGTTAAAAATATGATGATTCCTGTATTTCCCACTTTGCATTACTCTTATTGTTGTTGTTGTTATTGTTGTTATTGTTGCTGCTGCTGCTGCTGTGGCTCTTACCTTCAAACCAGAGGGCATCGAATAGCGGACATCACTGGTGATCTCGCCAGAATCCGTGGTTTGTGTCTTTAGTGGGGACTCTACCGAAATATATACAGGTCTTTGTAGACGAAGACTGGCAATTTTAGCTGGATCCCGGGTTAGCGTAGCCGAAAACAACAACTTTTGGATCTATAATATAGTTGACAAATATTTTGAGATCTGTAGCATCATCAGCTCAAGTAGTAGTAAATTATCAATAGAGAATTGTGTTGATAATTCAGTATTCTTACTCTTTGTGGAGGTCTTGAAAGTATATCATAAGTGTCCTCAGCATTATAGAATGTCATGGCATCTGGTATTGGAAGTCTGCACAGTTTTGTGTAATTCGAGGGTTAATTGGCTAGACTTCATTGTGGATAAACAAGTGTAGGTGGGTTGAGTTATAATAAATGCCTTACTTTGTCAGTGGGTCCAAAGTTGCCTCCATTGTTTTAGAAATGCTTTGCACATTGTTTGTGGCCTTGTGTACTTGGTTGAGCCATCCATGATAGCTCTGATTCAGCAATCTATCTGCCTCATCCATGACCTACACCGATATTAGAGAGAAGCTTGTTTAGCACAGGAATAATTTATTGAATACTCTGTTTGCATTAAACCGACGTAATTGATGCTCATACCCAAAACTCGAGGTGCTGAAGCGTGAAGTTCGGCGTCATGTTTAGATGGTCAACTAGACGACCAGGAGTACAAATCAAGATATCAACCTTACTAGATCCACCCTTTACGCTGTATCATTCAAAATAGAATTATTGCCACATTCAGTAAGTTGGTTTATTTTGTGATGTTCTATAGAATAACTGTACTCACGCTGTGTCCAAATTACCAACAATGTTCCTTTGCTCCTTGGCTAAAGATATAGCACCTGTGACTGCTCCGATCCTCAGATCCGTCCCTTTAGCCATTTTGTCAAATGTTTCTTTAACTTGGGCCACCAGATCACGAGTAGGCACCACCACCAAGGCTCTTAGACGAACAACTGTTCGTGATGCGAGTTTCTGCATTGAGGAACAATGCCAATGTTAGTTTTTAAATTTTTGTAGTTTTAGACACATACAAATCATCACTCATATAGCATACCTCAGTTATTGGGAGCACATAAGCCAGTGTTTTGCCACTACCCGTAGGTGCAGATACACACAGATCACGAACATGGTGTCGAAGTCGCGATAAAGATTGTGCCTCTCTGAGTGTTGGGATTACAGCTGACTGTACGGCAAATAGACTATCTATACCCTCGTGTCTGCACCTCTCAATGATCTTTGTCGAAAGAGATAGGCTTGGATCATCAACTTTTACTCTGACCTCAGATGATATATTTCTAGGATTCAAGAGCCATTTTGGCAGACCAATTCTGTTTAGCGCCCCGGCTGGAATTGAAGTATTTTGGTTCTCCTGTGCCTCTGCGGAAAAGTCGGGGAATTGCATCAAGCCTTCTATTTGCATCTCGTCTTCTGGTGCCCTTATGCCTTCATTGGCATCACCATTCTCTGAATCTGATACATCCTCATCGTTGCTTTGGTCATTATCGGATGCGCTGCTTTCTACTGTGTTTGCGGATGAATCTGAACTATAGTCCGATTCATTTTCTGACAGGTTAGATTCGTTGCTGCTGTCAGACCTGGCATCAGAATCATGATCCGAATTATCCTCAATATCCATTGACATTTCTTTCTCATTATCATCATTATCGCCGTCAAACTTTGATATTATCTTTGGCTTCTTGGGGTTTTCCCTATCTACAGAACTAGAGGCTGAACGTGCCTTTGGCTTTGACCCTTTATTCTTCATTATGGTGCAATCTTTTATTGCATATGTTTTCAGTATAATATTATTTTTGGGATCCTGGAATTATTGGCCTATGGTAATGCTATATATATATATATATATATGAGCCTGTTCACAATTAAATGTTTACAAACTTTTCAAGACATTCAAAGATTTTCTAGCCAAAATAATGCAGAAAAGTTGGTAGTTATGGGGATCAGGATCAGCAACTTCTCAGTGCTCCAAGCCAACATTTTAAGAGTCCAAATTAATGGCATCAAGCTCACTCACAGAAGAAGCAAACTTGTGCTTATAGCCAGTAATGGTTTCCAAATCAGCTTTGAAAAAGAACTTGACAGTGAATATCTTTCCCTCAAAGAACCAAGGATGCCAGATAGGATCATCTGGCCACATGGAGCTGTATGGCAGGTCGGACACATTATACCACTTTGGCAGCATCTCGTCGGTTCTACATTAAATATATTTTATATTTTAATGCCTCATTCACATTCAACAAGTCGGCGAGTGCCAGTAAATAAATGAATAGAATCACACATACTCGATCAAGTCTCCTGAGACATCTGTAGTCGTATACAAATGCACATCCATAATGACTGGATCACCCTCGAACTTAAAGTATATGACTCCCTTCTTTTCAAGGTTTTTAGCATCAAGGTTGGACTCCTCCTATATTTTGTGATGAATATAAGCCCATTAGACGGATATTTCTACCCAATACACATCCTTTTTATACCAAAACCTACTTTTAGCTCTCTCAAAGCACCTTGCTCTATAGTCTCGCCCTTTTCTACCTTTCCGCCAAACCCATTCCATCTTCCTTTTCCAAATCCTCGTTTCTTTAGCCCAAGAAGGATCTATATTATTTGAACCCGCATTATACTATGAGCACTGCTTGGACAACATCAATCAGTAAATGTATTTCGTTATGAACACATCTACATAAAAATACCCGATGCACAACCAACCTTGGTTTTGTCTTTGTTCAGAACGTAAACAAGTGTGTAAAGCTTGTGCAATTCCTGCTCAACTATTTCGACCATTCTTGTTCTAAATATAATACTTTAACACAGCTACTACTGCCGCTACTATTTCTCTTGAAAGTTCTTGAAAAGAATTATTGAAACTATTGGAAATTCACATATACCATCATGTATAAGTCTTTTCGAAAGACTTATAATGATAATAGCCCACACTATGGGATTGGTCCTCCTCAGTCTCACAATTCAAGCAGAACTGAGCGTGTGGCTGCTGTTATTAGATTATAAACTTGGGCAGTAAACAACAATAACCCCATTTCTAACACTATTTATAAAAGAATACTCTTATGGACTACTTGGCATAAATATACTTGTTATTACATACTAAACAAGACACTATTAGGTTAACTATCTGGTAATAAAATAAATAGGCAAAATCGTTTATCAATATATCCGGCAATTACAATGCCACCAGTAGTAAATAGGAAGTCCAAAATCATTGCGAAAGTGCTGAAAATCCTGTTGAAGACCTTTTTGACCGATTCAAAGAGATGTCGAATGCTGGCGCTGATGGGTTTAGGCCTGGTGGAGTTCTCAGACCATTTCTGTGATCCATACCAGAGCCCATGCTGTGCCGATTTTGCTGAAGCGATATATTACTGCTTTTATTGTCATAACCAAATAGCCCTTGTGTCCGTTCAACATCCCAGTAATTGATTTTGTTCTTGTTGCCACTGTTAGTCGCCACATTAAAGTTAGTGAGCTTTTGGTCACTATAAGTGGGCAAGGGGTTTGACATCGGTGTAAGACAGTTTGGATATTTACTCTCCTGATAGTCGGATGTTCGATTGCCAAAATCAAAAACTGTAGAGCTAGTGACAGTAGGAGTAGGCCTTGCTGACGGGAGCTTGCTATAAGCTGCTGATCCGGAAATAAACCCTGGAGAAAGGGGGCTGTGATACGATGACAGCTGAGAGTTGTATACCTGCGAACTCTTCCAGAGTGGGGACGAGGGCGTCTGAGAAGATGAATCTTTAGATCGAGCAAAGTGGTAGTGAAATCGGCTCATCTCCTTTTGAGGTCTGGAATCGGCAACTTCAGAATTCATGTATGTGCTAGGAGACACACTGCGTCTTTCGATAAGTTTGGTGAGATCAATGTTGTTTGTCGAAATGCTGGATGTGCTTGCCGCTGAGGATGCAGCGTTCCATGAAAAACTTAGACGCTCTGGAGTTGGGTATGCTAGATCCGTATCCTTCAAAATACTGAATGCGCTGGATTCCGCTGTTGATGGAGATCCTGGTATCACATCGAGGAATGGTCTTCGCTTATGAAGCGGAACAAGATTTTCTGGTACCAGATTTCTGGGTAATAATGAAGCAGCAGTAGCGGGGTAGCCAGCACTAGGAGAAGGCGAACTGGTAAGGGTCCTCTGCAATGCTGAATAGGAAAGGTCGCTTTCACTGCCGTTGTGGAGGTTTGAAAAGGGTAATGATGAAACATCCGTTGCTGATTTGGTCCTATTCAGGCTTGACAGATCAGTCTCGGACTTTGATGCATCACTATTGAGCTTATTTTCTAATTTGACTCCTGGGGAAACCGAGGATGGTTTTAAAGGTTTGGATGAAGGACCCCAGGAATTACGTGCTTCATTTTTCCCAAATGACTTGGTAACAACATTCTTTTTTGAAAAGCCGTCATCCGAACTGGCATCGCTCTTTTTAGCTGGAGCGGACTGTGCTTGGGACTGCTTTTTGGGAGAAAATGCACCATCTCTCTTGGTAAAAGAAGATCTTTTCTGCCGTTTTTTACTCTTGGGAACAAATGTTTCAGTAGCATTGTTTGATTGTTCGCCAGGATTGCTTTGGGCTAGATTTTTCTTCTTTGATTGTTTCTTGCGACTATTCTCATTTTTTGAAGAATTCTGTGGCTTGAATGTGTCGAAAGCTTTGGGGATCTTTGTAGTAACAGCATCAACATCTGATTTTATTGTATTTTGTTTATGGTTTATGGTAGGCGGTTTTAAGTTGCCAGATGATTTTTCTGGGGCCACCGCATCAGCATTGCTACTTGGGAATAGGTGTTTTTGTTCCTTCAAATTAGGCTTTTCGGAAATCTTTGATTTATCTTCCTTGGTATCTGGTTTATTGGGTTTACTATCTTCCCGAGTTTCTTTTTGAGGCTCACCATTAGTCTGCGTAGAATTTCTTCTGGATATTGAACCTTGTTTTTTGGGTTTTTTAGACTTTTTTGGAGAAGGAGCTTTAACATCCTCATCACCACTACTAGTTTTCTTTAAGGATTGAAGCTCCTGTTTGATTTTACTATGATTTTCCCTGGTACGTGATTGCAAATTATCTAATAAAGATTCTACCTTTACTGCACTGCAAGCTGAATCTTCCGTTTGGAGCATTAATGATTCAACATCATCATTATTTGATTTGGAAACTTGAGCATAAGTTTTAGAGGGTGGTTGCTGATTCGAATTCTTTGATTGTATACTTTGAGCCATAGTACGGACAAGAATGGGGGGCGATGGGATCTTCCCATGGCTTGGAGAAAAGGACAGTACCCTTACACGGTAGGTAGAGCCTGGATTGATGCCAGAAATTACTATTGAATCCCGGGACGTATCACACTCTGTTATGATACTACCGTTCAGCTCAATCTCGTACTTTTGCAAGCGTACCTCTGGAGAAGCGAGCTTTTTTATTGGAGGTAGCTGCAATTTGCCGCCAGTAGAGACCTTTTCAAAGGACCAAGTGATGTGAATACTTGATTCTGTGATATCCTTAACCGAAACCTGTGGCGGTGAAGGAGGTCCAATTCCAAGAAGTGTGCACAACCGATCGACGGATCTGGAAAAGTAGGAAATGTTGTGGTATAAAGCCCAAAATATACCAAATGAGGAACAGTGGGCAGCGATAGGGCGCTTCAGGGCAGTTGGTAGGGAGGAGCACCAAGAGTTTCCATTTCTCCCTAGAATCATGCAGACGGCCATTGACCATCCAAGTGAATCAAGACCATGCAGACTGTAGACCAAAAGCGCGTAAACGACCACTGATGATAAAAACGAAGTGATCTGGTATGAAATACAATAGAAAACAATGAGATTGACGGCAACAACAGACGCAGAAAGAAAAGCAAAGGCATTAAGCGATACTCCAAAGGCATGGACAAATACCAGTAGCGAGTAGAACATGAAAAAAAACCATTCGACGGGCAGAATGCTAATGTTATCCATCAAAAGCATCAATGACCATGCTGCGAGCACAGAAAGTGCACGATGCCTATCAAAGAAGGCGATGATGGAGAAAAGGAGTCGCTCAAGAGCCTTTTCAATACTCCTCTCTATATCAAATTGGTCGCTTGTGGCACTATCGCCTGAAGGCTGGGTCACAGTGGCCGTGGAACCTCCGACACCGGCACCGTGGCCACTTTCTGGGAGCGTTGGTCCGCTTTTTGGGGTATTTATTTGCGACTGTATGGAGTTCTGCCTCCCATGTGGCCTCTGTGACACTCGCGAATTATAATACCGATTGTGCGGCATTGAGAAATGTGGCCGGACAAACTGGTGCAGAATTCAGGCGAGAAATATGGACGTGCGTTTGTAGATAATGAACCCCCTCCAAACGGAGGTGTGCTTTATAGGAATCTCAGAACAAGTAACGTGAGGGGGTCCGAAGCGAAATTGGCTAAACGGGTTTTGTTCTGGCCCTCTAATTAGTAGAAGGGCACTTCCAGCCTAGCAGTCGAATGTTTTTACAGCTAGGACAAAAGAATAACGAAATAGATGGAAAAGAGAGAGGTTTACAGCAATACTAGAAGCCAAAACCAAAAAGAAAGCGAAGACAATCTTTTTGCGGCGTGTGGCTCAAAATGGTATGGGTTTGTGAGACTGTGCTAACCAAAAATGCTAATCTTTTCTCACAAAATAAATCTCTACAAGTCTTTCAAAGATAGCATTGGGTCCTGGCCAGCAAAGAGCTCGATAGTTATTCGCGGCTTCAGATCGGTGACGGATTTATTTTGCACCAAGCCAAATCGCTGATGGACCCTCTCTAATTCCAAGTATCCCATTAGTTGCAATCAGAAAAGACCTGAACATATACGGGATCTTGGTCACACCCGCGCACACGCATTGATAAAACCTGTCATCTGCTTTAAACTACCACCTAGCAATGCTTTGCATTGCGATGTCACTTCTATTACTGGTTAGGCCAGCAGCTTTTTAGATTCGATGGCAATTAGATGCATACAGATGCTGACATACACACACCAGCTTCGCCTCCTGTTTCCGTGATCATGTGATGTGGGAAAATATTTCAGTTTTACCGGACCCCTAAACCAAACCATATTTATAATTGCCTTCCGTGCTTTCAGCTTCCAACATCCAAGATTGAATTATACCTAAACCCACAGTCCCAGAAACAAGAGTGAACAAATCAGTGGGTCTCTAGCACTGTGAGTAATTCACTAAAATTCCTAGAATTTTGGCCTGTTTGTGCCAAGTATTCTCAAGGCATATATGAGTGATTATTTTTGAAGAGCCAAGTTTTACTATTAGGCCAGTAGTTTCAACCTGCATACTGGCCAGCCTATATTAACATTGATGATACCAATTTAGCCCTTCAAAAATAACTACCCATATGCTTGTTAATAGGGTTGTTTTCTTTTGGATGATGTGTCCTCCCATATGGGTAATAGTTTTTGAAAGGCCAATTTTTACTAGTAGACCACCCCATCATGTACATATTAGCCAGCTATGATATCATTGATAATATATATTAATTTAGCCCTTCAGTAATAATCGCCCACATTTATCCTATGAGTAGGAGGCTATTTTTAATAAAACATTTTTACATCACAAGACCTTTATGTGGCATTTTGGATTTGGATTAAAGATAACTGATGTTCTTTTGTGCCAACTCGGCTTTGGATGTAAAGGGAAAAGACAATGTAAATTTATCTTGGCCAAGGCAATCTGTTCTTTGTGTTATTGGTGAGTGAAATGTTGTAGCAGAATATATGCAGCTATAGGATACACATAAGTCTTGGCCACCTCAGTCGGAGCGCCACCAAATGTATGTAGGTCCTTTCCTGATCTTCCAGGGCAAATGCCATATGTAATGGTCACTACGCAGCATGGTATTATTCCACTATGGCTTGTCCTCTATCAGACAGCTTGCTGCATTATTCCATACCAGCACACCCATAGAAACAAGTGAGCTAATGTATTCTTCTGGCGTGTCTTTTGAAGTTGTTAGTACAGGCGAAGAGCCATGTCAGCAACATATGGGTAGTTATTTTTGAAGGGCTATAGAGTCACTCATTTGGCTGTGATTTCCCCTATAATAGTTGGCCACCAAAAGTCACCCTTCAAAAACTATGATCCATATGCTCATTTTATATGGTAATGTAGGCTGGCCTGCTAACAATAATTTGCCATTCAGAAATAATGATTCAATCATAGTTGTTTGTTTTTATAACCATACTCTACTCTAATGGGTAATTAGCTCAACAATGACAAAGGAAGATATAGGTGTATCTATCTTAGCGTCCATTTGGTATGTTACTTGCGAATTCATTAAAAAGGATGAAAAGCTGTTAATACAATATCAAATTGAAAACAAAAGATAGATGATGTTGGTGTGTGTGTGTGGGTGTATTAAGTTAGCAAATGTCAGGGCCGAGAATGCTTGCTTGCAATCGCAGCCAGAAAAAAAGGTGTATGAGTATATATATGGCTAGCCAGCAATGCCACCAAGAACACCGTTAACAACATGCCCAATGGCACCATCGCCAAGGCTGAGGCCAATCTGTGCCTTCAAACCAACAGCAAGGAGACCGAAAGCCCTGATGTTGGTGGAAAGCTCCAGGGACAATCCAGGGCACTGGTTTGGTGGGGGCTTTGCATTGTTATTGCCGTTATAGCCCATGGGAGTAGCAAAGTGTTGGGTCCAGGCATTGTTCCTCAAGCCAAACCCTACATAGACCTTGGTACTCAGGATGTTTTCAAGATGCTCGGTCGAGTTGAACCAGGCATTAACAACCTCAGGAACGGTCTTTTGCAAGTAGGCAACATTTTCGGCGGCAGCCTGAGGCTGTAGGCCATGGCTTCTGATGCGCTGGATGATATCGCCACTGGGGTCTGAGTGGGTCATGGTACGAATGCTGGCCTGGTAATCCGAGTGGGCTTGAGCAGACTTCATCAGCTCAGGATGGATTGCCAGAGGCGGCAATCCTTCGCGGGCTCGGCGCTGGTTGAGCAGACACAACATTTGTTCGGTCTGGAGGTTGGACATACCAAGGCTAATCTGCGCAGAGGCAGATACCTGAATGGGTGCTGCCTGCTTAGGCTGAGAGGCATAGACCTGCCTGTAAATGGCTGGAACAGCGTTAACCAGAACGCTGACCAACAAGACAAGGCAGGAAATAATAGACAGACACTTCATGCTTCCGGTATGGGTTATAGCGCCTCTAACAATCAATGCTATGGGCGGTTTAGACTAGTTCTTGTGGTGTAAGCGCGTATGAGTGCACGCTTGCTTCTGAGACTAGTGTAGCTCTAATGAAATGCAATTATAGGCCTCGCTCAACGATGCCTATACGTCAGGTGGAAGTGGAAAACCGTGGGTTGGGAGGGAAGGGGAAATAGGATATCTGCAAGTAAAGGAGTTTAATAGATGTGCGGAAGTAGGGAAAACCAACTGAGCCTGGTCCTGGAGCACCTGGGACCTTTTTTATAAACTGCAATCTCTACTATCCCATTGAGGCTTGGTATTGTTGTTTGCAGTAGCCGCTGCCCGCTATCAGCACCAACAAACAGTAGGCTCGAATGGTATGCTGATTCCGATTTTGGAAATTTATTGTTTGTTTTTGTGTTGCAAGTAATAAAGCACAGTAGCTGCTGGATTTGATTGCTGGGCTTTGGCCGTGCTTTCTATGAAGGCAGTATGGCAAAGGCGAAAGACATGCATCTGCTGGATATGATTTGCATCACCTCAGCATCCCTGAGGAGACTGGCACATTCCTCTGGTTCTTTGTCACTGAAACTGCATATCCTGGGCCAAGCCGGCTTATTTTCTAGATTGTTTCTACAAAAGAAAAGGTTCGTCGTCTGCTCTGAGCCAGCCCACGTACTTGCCATTTTCTGCACCCAACTAGCATTATCCATCACCACCCTTTAATGCAGGCATACATTATTTCGCAGACTGTGGCCGGCCTTAGTGCAAATTATCTGAGCCAATTGGCGCGCTGCCAGAAGACCTCGCCTCAGCAGCGGTACCATGCAAACTATGCTCATGCATTGGGGATTCCCAAGAGCCTTGAGTAATTCAATTCCATGTTGCGTTTAGAAAGTCTGATGGATGTGCAAGTGCGAGGGCTCGCACGGTGCTGTTTGTCCAACATCTTTGTGAAGGTGATTAATAACAATTGTCTAAACGTCGAGCAGTATCGCATATCTCGAAAGCAAGGCAGTAAACCTCCGATGGTTTGCAAACATGAGGCTGCACGCACGCGCACAAAAGCACTGTTTCCGATAAACTGTGCTTTGATTTGATAGGCCAGAAGAGTTATTGCAACAAAAAACTCCCTGTGTCAAGAATATAGCTGGGTTTTATTCAAAACAATGTTACTGGTCTTTTTTGGGCTTGTAGCAATATGCCATACCACTCATATTCACCACGGCACTGTTCAGTCAATACAATACACAAGCACTTTTAATGATATAATAATGTACAAATGGTCCAAACTTGGAATCAATGACCCATAACAACCGAGGCCATTGTGTAATTGTGAAATAAGGTTAAAAGCTGGAGACAAAGACCATGATATTGCTGTATTGTAAAAGAGAATCAGTTCTGCAACCAAACAATGGGTCGAGACAGGAAGAAAGACAGACGATCAGTGTCGCCAGACATACGCTATCCAGAAGAAAACTCAAAACACTACCATTCCAGGAAGTCAGACAATGCAGGATCAATGCATGAGTCTAAGAAGAGCAAATCTGGCCTCCCAGTAGGCACCAAAGGTAAGCTTCCAAGCGTCATTTATTGGCAAGTGGTGGCATTTCATTCATTAAGCTGTCCTAATGCACACGTAAATATGTGTAGACATTTCGGACGATGACTATTATAGGTTGAATGCCCAATTCTGCTTATGGCTGAGAAAAGAAAAGGACAGGTACATTGATGAGCTGTCTTCTGAAAAGTCAAGAAAGTACTTTCACAAGTTTGTCGTGGCATGGAATGATGGCAAGCTAAAAGGTAAGTGTGACAAGGCTATCCATCTTTGGGGCTTTACTGTAGCTAAATGGCCAAAAACCACAAACCATTAAACAAAAATTGACTGTTGTATTGTTTTAGAAAAATATTATCGATCCGATGATAAAGCAGCGGGCACTTCAAAGTCAAAGTCAACTCGCCATAAGTGGAACTTTGTAAAGAACATTACTGATGAAGACCGGGATAAAATCGACCTTGTTCATGTATATTCAAACAACAATTCGGCTAATTCTGGATTGGACCATCCAACTCAAACTCAAACTCAAACATTACAAGGTAATCATTGATTTCCAGAATCAGCTCTAAATAAAGTATACTCTCTCTCTCTGATCTATATGTGTGTATTTCTAAATATAGGCTATTCAGGCTCCAAGTTTGGTAATAGAGGAGAAAGGCATATCAAAGACGGTAAGCTGCCTATAATAGAATGCACAGTTAATTGATTTACGTGCTTCAAATATGTTAATAACACTTACAATTATTCAATAGAATATGACCTGGAAGATGAAAGGGATAGAGAGAGGTATAATAGACGCAAGAAAAGGCTAGAAGAAAAGGATAAAAATCAACTACTGCTGGATGAAGTCGCTCCGCGTGAGACAGGAAGGTATGTACTGCAATTTAAATTCATTCATTTTCAACATATTGTACTATCTTCCTCATTTATATGGAGCTAACAACGCCCTGAAAACTTTGTAGGGAGGCAATGCTTGCCAAAAAGAGAGCAAGAAACGAATATCATCGTACTGAGAACAGTATTGATATGGACTTAAATCCAGATCAGATGCTTGAAGATACAAGTTTCAAGGCCATGTAAGCAAAAAATCACATTTACTTCACTATTTGGTCAAGCCCATGGTACATTTTTTAAAAAAACTTTTTATCATTGTAGGCTTAAATCTCGTGAAGGTAGAGCTGGAAAACGAGAGAGAGAAAGAGATCAGAGAAAAGCAATTGAGAATGCCAGGAAACAGGAAAAACTCCGGGAGTATGAGTCAAAGAATCAGAGCACGATAGAGATGTTCCGCCGGATGGCCGAAAAAAGTCGTGAGGAAGGACTTGGGCTCAACGCACGCAAGGACTGAGCGCTTTTTACCCTTGACATAGGCGACTCCATTCTTTTGATTCCAATGTAAAGATAATTATACACTAAATTTATAAGCCCAGCGGTTTATTTTTCTATGGAGAAAGCCAAAGCTACTAGACAAACCTGTGTAGTTTCGGTTGCTTACCCCATAATATGAGCATTACCTTTAAAACTCAGATAAATATAAGCATTTTGTCCTTCAAGGCAAATCTACTTTATCTATAGCCACTTTTAAAAGATTTTTGATTATATTATGTATAACACACCAAATAAAAAGAGTAGAGCAGCCCTCGCAAAGCCATTCAAGTCACCATTACTGAGAGATCTGAAGACCCATGGAACAAACCCACCCCCTCAGACACCAACCAAAGGAAATGTCTTTTCAAAGCCCAAGAGCCTTTGGACAAATAGTGAACCGGGAGCAATGACATCAACCAAGATTAGTTCCCCCGATTTCAATGAAAGCAGCTGTAATATCAGTACACCCCGAACAGAGCCACCACTGCTTCGAACAAAGTCTCGCACAAACATGATAAACACACCAACAAGACCAAAAAGGCGGAGCATACAAAACACGGCACCAGCCTCATTGCCACGGATCAAGCGACAAAACAGGCAAGAGGGCAGGATGGATAAAGAATTACTGGAATTGTGTAATCAGCGAGCCCAATTGCGTTTTCGTTTAAACGAGATTGAAGGCCAAAACATCAAGCTTCGGTCTGCCATTTCGCGCCAGGAAAGGGTAAGTATATATATATATATGCCGATTCTAATAACAAACCAACAATGGTAGAAATTATTGTGATGGGCTTTTTTATGTAAGGCAAGTTGCCACAACTATTAACTGGTGTACTCTTTATCTATTTGTGTGTGACTGAATATTTAGAATGAATGTAAAGATCTCGATGAGTTGGTGTTAAAGTGGAAGAGATGTTGTTTTGAGACTGCCGATAAGTTGTGGGAAATAGCAGGTGCCTCATTCACTCGCTTGATTGCTGATTCCGAGCTGGAGGGCAAATCTTCGTACACAAATATGGGCCAAAATAATCCCTTTGGGACTCTAAATGAGCATTCGTCTGTGGAGGAAAATCAGGAAAATTCAAGTCAAGAAAACGAATGTGTTGATGATAACGAGTTGGACCCAAAGATCAAAATGTTAAAGTATATGGGGATAGATATTTCGCTGTTTACGGATGGATGAAAATTTGTATGGATTCTTGTATTTTAAATATATGTTGTAAAAATATAGCATCTAGATATCCAGCATCTATCCACTATCTGCATGGCTATCCTCTCCATCATTTTTTGGCAGACTTTATCCTCTTGCTTCTCCTACGAACAATACTGTCATCCTCCTGCTTGACATCGATAGCATCAGCTGTATCTTTGGACGCACTTCTGGCTCTTTTCTTTATGTCTCCTTTGGCTCCATTTTTAGTCAGTTCATTGCTGCTGCTGTTGTTGTCATCAATGCTTTGGACCAGCTTTTCGTTTAATGATTTGAGGTCTGCAGCAAAAAGGACCCCCAGTGCCCAACCACAAAATGGGCCAAAAACTGTTGTGAATAGGAGCTGAACTGCCTCATATGCCTTTGGTGTCACAGCTTTCGCGGAGTTTATGATCTTGATCGCACTTTCGAGTAGCTCTCTGTTTTCTTTAGAGCTAGTAAGTGCCTTTTTCGCTGCGACCTTTGCATAGTCTCTTTTTGCAATCTGCCAGATGTGAGTATCAATGGCGACTGCCTGGGTTTTGTCTAGAGACATGACGCACTATAAAATGTGGATATATAAACGATGTCAGAAAAACCTTCTCATTTCTAATCCAAAACAAACACCATCTCCGATGTGATGAACATAGATGGTGTTACTTACAATACAGTCTGCCACTTTCGGCCCAACCTATAGCGGAAAATTGTATGTACACACATTAATATAAATGAAATGATCAAGACAAGTGCAAATAGGTCGGTGTCACAACTGCTACTTACACCACTCAGCGTCATAAGGCTCCTTTTAACTTCGGTATAGTCTTTATCTCGCAGCGACATTAGCCACTCTTCTGGCCTAGGGCCATGATCTGCCATGAGTTTCTTTGCTGATTGGGATATGTATTTTGCCCTATAGCCAAACCCCAGACTCCTGAGCTTGTCCTCAACGCCTTCAGCGCCGAGTGATTCGATTGTGGGGAATGTATGAAACTTTCCGACTTTCCCCTCCACCTCGGGGCCAGTGGGGATGGATTTTCCAAACTCAACACAGATGTTATGTACCTGATATTGCAAAAGACAGAACCCATGTTTTTAGTATTGTTATTTCTGTGGCAATGTGTGGGCACCTAATAGAAATGCATGCTCAACAGCCCACTCAAACAACGATCTCTCCATGAACTCACCATCTTCGTGATCCTGCTTATGTGGTTGTTCGAAGTACATATAAAAGTGAAGAGGTTTTCGACTGGGTCCTGGCGCATAAGGCGCAGGCCCTTGTACTTTCCACCAGCAACCTTATTCTTGAAATGATCGTCGCACTTCGACCACTGCTGGTACAACACAGCAAGAGGCGTTTTCAGCTGGAAATAGTCAACAAGTCTTTCGCGCAGGGTCTCTGCATCCGTCGCATTGGTTGTCCCATCGATGCCTGATGCGTGTTTAGCTCCTTCGATTTGGCCGTGGCCCCGGAAAAGGACGGTTGTGCTCGTCTGCTTTAGTTGGACCACCTGGTCCCATAGGGAGCATGACCACTCGTCCTTACCTGTTTGCCTCCACCGAAATGCCTGTCCGCATATTAGAGTAGGAAACAGGCGTAGCTCATCAGGAGAGACATTTAGGTCATGCCACTTGGAGAGGGCTGCTGATATTGTCATTGAGGAGATATGCCTTTGGAAACAAGTCACCCGGGTTTGATTTGCCTCTATTTTCGACTTGAGACTGATGGGTGCCAAATTAATTACAGCCTGGGTTATTTTAAATTGTGGGAGGGCGTATATCGCAGTGGGCTGGGAAGACCAGTCAGGCCTTATTTTAGTGTATGTGGCATACAGCTGCCTCCCTAGGAGCAATAGAATGCTTAATCACGAAGACCAGTCAGGCTTTGGCTTGTTACTGTGCTGCAGATTGATGATTCCGCATGCATCCCTGCTTGGTCTATTTTGACATATACATTTGTCATTTATGAGCATAAAATAGCCACAGCAAGCAGGCATTGACAAAACAAATCACATACACACAAACAGGCTCTCAGAATACAAAAGACACACAGCCAAAGCTCAAAGAAAGCAGCAGCTGGGCCTATCAATAGTAGAGTGGCAGTGTGGAAGTCGGAGCTATCATGAGTCTCTATTGATTGACAGCCAACTGTAGTTTTGAAAACAAATCCAGCAGCTCAGCCGAAATAATAACAACAACAAAAAACGATACAATAATAGTAAAACACTGGTCCAAGCAGCTCCTGGGACTGCAGTGCGAGCTGACAGGATTTCTGGTCTCTGTCAGAGCTTGGGCTGGTACAAACCACAGCGTCTTTGGGGTTTGCATGTGTGTGGAGCAACAGTGAAAGCGAACACACACAAACACGGGTAGAAATCTAGAGAGGATGTGTTAAGCAAGGGTGCCAAAGGCATGCTGGAAATTATATAACAACCGTGGTTTGTGCTGGTCCTGGCCCGCACATTTCACGACCTCTTCCCAGCCCCCACAGCGCCTCTAGCACGCCGCTACTGGCTACTTTTCCTCCCGCTCTTGTCACGATAGCGTGTATCTACACCATTTCCTCCCTTCGTCCCTCCCCTCACCAGCACAGCTACCAGCCATTCTAACGACAAATTTCTCATATTATCATTTTCTATTGTTGTTGGCGGGTCTTGAGCCTTTTCCCTATTCTAGCCTTTTTAAATACAGGCGAGCCGTTTTGCCAGCCCCTAATTCCTTTACCGTCGCCACTTGATTTTCTCGCTCCATCGTTTTATTTTTATTATATTCTCTATCTTCTGCACTTTTCTGTTTGTTATTTCTAGCGTTTGCCACAGTCCGTTTTCCTCTCTGTATTTTCTCTCTTGCCTTGCCCTTTCTTCTTTGTGAATATATCTATTTGTTATATTTGCCTGGTTATTTTTCTAATTTACCCCTTTTCAAGAGAGGCGCTTTGAATCCCTAAAACATTCTTTCGCTCGGCTGAATTGCAAACGGTGCCATATTCTTTTCAAAGACATATTGACGCAGCCCATACTACTGCTACCTTTCAACCGCACCACCTTTGTCCAAAATACACACTACTGTAATTTTAGCAGACTCTAACAACAAAGGGTTCTCGGTGGTAGAGTACCAAATACCTGATATCGCTTTTGTTGCCGCACCTTTTCAGCTATGGCCACTGTCAACCGTGATTCTGCTATAGCCTCATCTACTGGGGATCATACGCTTTCCGACCCTCACAAGGGGAAGGACTCGACCACTGCTGTGGTCGGTTTGGGAGAGCAGCCCCCCTCAGTGACCATATCCCTCCCAAAGCCATCTGGCGAGTCTACCTTGCCTTCCGGCGGTCGCAATCTCCGCCAAAGAAAGCTGCGCCGAAAAACCAGCGGCTACTTAATAGGCAGAAGAAGTCGCGACACACAAGCCAATAGATCTCGCCCAGTCAGTCGGTCTTCTACTTCAAGCCAAACGAGCGTCGAAAGGCCAGCAACCCGCAATGGTCACGATAGTGATGGCTCCGCCAGTAGGGAGGGGAGAACTGACCATCGAAAACAATCAACAGATTCGCTGCACTCTCAGACTAATAATGGACGTCCTGCATCACATCACTCTCACGATGGTACAAAGCCTTCATCCCGCTGGCCCCTTGGGTCCTCTGGCTCGAGGTTCATCAGGCAGCCAGTAAGCCTTATTATCTCTCTTCTGACATGCTGCTCACCAAAAAGCCGTTCCCATGAGGACGCTGACCATGCCAAAAAGAGCGTGAGTTCGCAGGGTAGCTCTCCAGAAATGGTACAGAGCAATGGAACTGCCACCACAGCTACCACCACGGCTGCTGTAGCTGCTGTCAATGGCGAAGAGAATTCCACCTCCAGCAATCGCGGCCCGATACCAGAAAGCATCACATCAGACCAGAAAACGGCACAGGCAGATTCTGCTACACCGATTAGTCATCATGTCGAGAGGGAGGCAATCTCTGGGCACCTGTCCGACGAGGATACCGCGTCAGAAAGCAATTCTTCTGGTATGCCCGAGCTGGACTCTTCATCATCAGTTGATAGCACCAAAACCAATGGCCTTGAGAAGGCTAGCGACAAAGACCAAGTCTATAAAAATAAGCCAGAGACACCAAGTCTTTCTCAGGACGCTCCAAAGGAGGTTGAAGAGCCAGTCTCAGAAACACCGGAGCTTACTACAGATGGGCGGAGTCTGAATAAAAAGAATTCTTCTCACAAGGTCGTGCAGCTAAGCCACAGGGAGAGCAGAGAGTCTCTGCAGCAGGTCCTGTCATCCAAAAATGGCATTGAGGTTGGTGCTTTACCACTGCCAATACCAGCTCGCCACTCGCTGCTTCCCTCCGCCAATGACGAGGATAACATGGACCTTGACGAAGATGACAGTGAGCTTCGATCAGAAATCACATCGCCTCCTGGAAACATTGTCTCCGAATCTTCCGAAAGACTCGTCACACATGTGTCTCGCCAACACCTTTTGGACCCCATTGCAAGGGAGGATATAGGCAAAAAATGTCTTGTTTTGGACCTCGACGAGACTTTAGTGCACAGCTCGTTCCGTCCAGTAGACAATCCGGATTACGTTGTCCCCGTCATCTTGGAGGGCCAAGAGCACGATGTATATGTTATAAAGAGACCAGGGGTTGACGAATTCCTGATTGAAGTTGGAAAACATTTCGAGGTTGTTGTATTTACAGCCAGTCTTTCGATGGTACGTTGATTTATATGATTGTGATCATGATTATCAATTCGGAGTGGGGGGTCTATAAAAAAACTAATAATGCTTTTGTTTTTTAGTACGCGGATCCAGTGCTGGATCTTCTCGACCCGACCAATGTAGTCAAGCATCGCCTTTTCCGCGACTCTTGCAACCTGCATAATGGCAACTACGTGAAGGTAAGACACATTTGTCATTTTGATATCTCTTTTGTCCTTCAAAATATGGAAACCTGATAAATATGCAAATTTTTCATGAATAGGATCTCTCAAGGCTCGGTCGCAATGTCAACCACTCGATCATCATTGACAACTCACCTGCAAGCTATGCTTTCCACCCACAAAACGCCATAGCCATCACATCGTGGTTCAATGACCCCCATGACACAGAGCTTCTCGACCTTATTCCTCTGCTCATAGACATAACGGCTGTTGACGATGTTTCTGCGGTTCTCAACCTCAAGCACGACCATAGCGCCCACATCGATACAATTGGTGCGGCCTTTATCAATACTGAGTCTCAGTTTCTAAAACCTGTAAAGGCGCGCTAACTAAATTGATATAGTGCCAGCTAGCTCGCACAACAAACACTGTCTTTGCCGTTCATTTGTCCCAGTGGCTTGTAAGCTATGATGTACTACCACCAACTCCATATATGTATACACAGCTAAACATTTCCCATCGTAGTCATTATTCAATCTCTAATATTGTCATCAACATATTCCCAGTCATACCATATCGCAATCCCTTTACTCTGTCTCCTAACTTATCCTCCCTCTCTCTCTATATATATATACTGTTTTCATGCAAGAGCACCATATTCCAAATTTCTTCTGTGTTATCACTGCAACCACTCAACCAAATATGCTTTTTAATTTTTCTAGTCCCTCATCTATTACCGCATTGCTTTTTATTCTGATATAATAATTCCATAACCAGTCATAGTATATGGACTACATTTACATCTGCATTTAACATTTCAAAGCAATGTTGCGTTTTGTTTGTACGTGCCTGCCTGCATGTTTGCTTGCTTGCTTGGGTGCACAGCATTGTTTGGTGTAGTGCTCATCGGATATATACTCTCGATCATTTTAATGTGATATTGTTCCCTTTCCTTATATCATCTCTATCTAATCCTCATAACATGTATTGTCTTTTAACTCTGTTTTGTTGTTTTTACTCGTTGGTGTTGTTGGTACCTAATCCAAAAGTGTGTTTGTATTCTTAGCGTTGAAACACAGTTTTGCTTTTTATTATTTTTACAATCAAATATATTCTGCCACGAATCCATTGTTTGCGATTTCATTTGGCAATAAGCAATCATCAGTTCTGGCAAAATTATTAGCTTTTATTTTTGACCAATCTGCAGAAAACAAGTGTGTGGGTATATTTATTTTAAAGCCAAAAAGTTGAGATAATGGCAGTTCGGACAGTGTTGAGTTGAGTTATTATGCTGAGACCTTTTTGGCGCGGCGTTGTCTGACATCCCAGTTATAGATTCTGGCAGTATCTATTGTTGGCAGAATGTTGTTAGAAATGTTTTTTTGGTGGGGTAGGCTTTGCTTTATATTTTTTTCGGCAAGTAGACATATAAAAACACTTACTAACTTCCATGGTGGTGATCTGGTCTCGCAAGAAACTGATGTCTTCATTAGCATTCTCCAAGCCTTTGTTTGCAGTGTTTAGTTTGGACTGCAATAGCTCCAAAGCCTCGTCCAGGCTGTATTCGAGCATAACATTAGCCTATTGATAAACAGTTGTTTCCAAGTTAGTCTTAAAGGCCTGACCTTGGGCATATCATTAGAGTATAGATATTGTTATTTATGCTATAACTTGCACCCAACCACAAGCACACTTTATCGGCCTTTTCGAGCTTTGCCTTTGCGTAGAGAGTGTCATTGAGTTCATACATCGTCTCGATTGGCTTGTCATCATCCTGTTATTTTTCAGTCCAATATTGGAATCAGTTATTTACGTTCGATGATATTTTAAATACATCTGGGTTTCAGACATATGTGTGTGTGTGTGTGTGTGTTTACCTACCTTCTTGTCAATGAGGAATTGTATTGTTTCGAGTGTTTTTTCAAGCTCAGGGATCTTTGATTCAAGACTTTGGCGGCGCTGGGTCATGTTGGCTTCCATGAACTTGTATTTACTATTGATTTGGTCATAATACACAGCGATGTTTAATTCAATCAGCTTTATCCAAAGTCAGAAAAGAATATGTATATAGGTACAATTGTAAACTATATATATATATATATATATCTACTTGCCTGGCAGCTTCTGCAAATTTTCTTAGAGTTGCTTCGACTCCACTGCTCTTTTTCATGTACTCCTCAACATCGTCCTTTTTAGTTAATTCATTAGTGGTGTTTTTAGTTTTGAAACAGACTTTGGATCCCAATATTATTTGTAAATGAACTGGTTTGTAGAATATGATACTTACAACAAATGGGGCCTTGGGAATTCCCCTAGGATTTGTATCTGCAGTATCAGCCATTTTGTTTACTAGTGTTATTATTATTATTATTATTGCTAGGATGTACAATTTGATCTATATTAGCACGGTGAACAATGTTGAATCGAGTCCAATATAGGACAGGGTTATGGGTGAGGTTACCTTCTTAGTTTCTAGGGTGATTTGTGTGCCTTATAGGTAAAGGCCCTTAGAATCAAAAGCACAATATATAAAATAGTTATATCTATAATCTACTTTGCTGGATTCCCATGCACTTTTATAACATGTATTATAGTTCAGGATAGTCTGGCTGTTCAAAAACATTTTTCATAGTTATTATATATTTTTGAGTAGAACACTGTTGTTGCTGGAGAGGACCCATAACCACAACAGTATTTGGACTTAATAATTCAGCCAAAAAAACAAACAAGATGGTGTGAGTTTTGCTTGTATCCTGCATCCAATTGGTGTAAATATTTAAGCAACAAAATGTCGGCTGAAAATGATGAGCTTACTTCCATGGAATGGTACTTTCCGGAATGGATTGCGGTATGTTTGATGTAAATTCTAAACAACTTTAAATACTTTATATCCGGACTAAGATCAACTGTGGATTTTTAAATAATAGGGAAACCAAGGGTTACATCCAGAAAATGTCTTGGAGTATTTCAGCCTTTCGCCATTCTGGGATCCAAATAGCAATAATGCTGTGGTCAAAATGCAAACCCAGTTTAACGCTTTACAAAGTGAAGATATGGATCTAAGGTATATCGATTTGAAGGAGTGGCTATCCAATATATATATGCTTTTTTGGTCACTGCATATTAACAATTTGAGCAATAACATTAATATAGACAAATGGTGGGTGTGGAATTTGCCATTGCATACCATGATGCGCCCATTGTATTTGTAATCGTAAAACAACACAGATTATCCCCTGAAAAAGGTATGCCAATCTGTGTTTAGGTTTTACGAGATCCTAGATATAGTACAAGATCCTAAACTTCTTGTGTTGATATAGCAACTCCTATAATATACTATTATGTGGTAAACGGAAGAATATATCAAGCACCGACGCTGTACTCTATTCTATCATCGCGACTTGTAAGTAATAGAGCTCTCTTTTGATAAGAATATCTACAACGATAATTTTTAATGAGTATCTGAATATCATCTATGCTTGCTAGGTAACGAGCATCAAGCACATAGAAGATGCGTTTGATGTAGCATCCAAGCATTCAACATTCCATCCCTACACCGGCTACCAGTGGAAAGAAACTGCTCAAGAGAGAGAAACAAATAACCAAATCATGAGTGGTTAGTAGATGAAGAGATCAGAATAAAATCAATAGATATAATATAAAACCCCCCAGCCCTTTTCCTAACAAATGAAAATGTGCCACGTTATGTAGAGAGCGACAAGAACACGGTGTTTCAAAAACAAATGGCCGAGCAATTTAGAGGGGCTGTTGACGAATCTCTAAGATTAGGAGGCTCTCGACTAGATGTGATATTGAAAAATAATAACAACACTCTGGGTAACTAAATAATGGTTGTCGAGCACCTCACAGCACACGAACTTTGGAATACCAACCAAATAATTGTAATGATTGTGGCCATACATAAATAAATGCTCAATCACTTTTGTTTTGTATTAGATGAGTAATTTAAAAACATTTAAATAGTTTGTAAAGTAAATCTCTTGAAATGGTCTTACAACAATGAAGAATGCCTGGAACTCTGTACATGGTGAATTTTCTGCTTGCTTTTACCCAGCTATTTATTCCTGAGACCGCTTTCATCTTCGCTTTCGCCCTTATACACTTTAAGTAGCCGCGTTTTCAGCTGAGATCGCTGCTCAATTGCCAGTGCAAGTTTACTACGGGACTCGTTTAGCAAATGTATCGTTTCGTCACTGTATGAAAGAACCTCCTACAAGCGAGATAAATGCTCATGATTAAGCACATAGAGTCGAGTTTGAGTTGGTATCGTGCATATTTCTATTTGGCCTTACCTGCAAGAGGAAAATCGAGTTTTCTAGGGTCTCTAGTTGGGCCACGTTGTTTCTATCCACTATATCAACATCTCCAATGTCAGGATCATCGCCAAGCAAAACATGGAGAAGCTTTCGAATTACTTTATTCTGGCCATTTTCGTGCTCGATGAACTTCATGAGTTCCCAAGTTGACATATCAAGGACATTGTTTTCTAGTGATCTGCGAACACTTGACCTGTCCATTGCCTCCTTGATGGTTTCCAGGGGCTTCATCAGCTCTATATTCATGAAGTTAAGTTATAGTTGATTTACAATAATATCATGGTCTAAGCTATGTACATATAAAATAGTAATGATGATGATGATAATGATAATAAGAACACCCTTAAGGCCCATACCTTCAGAAGTGCCATTCTCTCCTGGGCTATTGCGAAGTGTGTTTTGGGTATCTAAGACCCAGTTCCAGGACAGGCAAATGACAAGCATTAAAATATGAGACTTGTGCTTTGCGAAATACACTCCCCCAATATTGATAGATGTACGCACTTACTTTTTGTGTCTTCTGGCATGGTTATAAGGTAGTCTAGCACAATTTGGTACTAAGTTTGTGCAGAGGTGCAACCAAATATGTTAACAATAAAGTTTAGGCATGGCAGCGCTGGTATTATGGTTTCTTCAGATCCCGAAATCAGATCAAACCTTAGGCCAGGCAGACTGTTCTTATTGTTTGTCGTTTCCACTAGCCTAAAATTTATAAACATCATTTTTGTTTCATAAATATTTTTCTATACAAGCACAAGAATTGCTCGACCATGACGGAACAAACCTCAGAAAGACCTAGCCTTGAGCTTGGTAAGTGTAGCTAGCTTGCAAGATAATAAAGTGTTTCATGGCGCAAAGCAAGAATAACAACAACACCTTCCATTTTTGTGCACATTTCAAAGACAACAAGTCTGAGCAGGGATTTTGTAGCACTTTTAAAGCACTTCCTGAGGTATTTACTTTATAATATGCGTATACAGCATTTAATAATTTCGGATACATATAACATGACAACATGACAACACGATAGAAAGATCCAAATACCATCAGGGTGTTTGAGCGATCTGGCGGAGTAAGTATTCCACATCTTAAACTAGCATTAAGAACCCCCAAACTTAAAGCCATATCCCCCTGCCTCAAACCAATGCTTACCATAGTCAGCGGGCATTACATCCATGTTTATTAGGAATTCTACAGTGTTCATGGCGAAGACGCACTCTACATTGCAAACATCTTTTACAAAACCACCACTGTTCTAAAATACTTGGGTGGTAAGTTTTTATATGGATTAAACATATACCAATGCCCCGTTGCTCAATTCTCACACACATATCTTACAACACTTTAGGACCCGCAGGATCAAACAAAAGCCTTCCAAGCTGTACACTTTCCCGCACCAATGCAGAGATATTCCTGAGAGATGCCCTTTTAAAGTACAATCTCAAGATCGAAATATGGTTTCAAGACTCTGACAAAAAGTCCATACCAGCATCGTACCCCTGGACACTCAAAATCAATGTAAGTTTGCATAGAATTGATATGTTTGTATTACCAGCCTGAATTTCGCACTCAAACATCCATGCTCTTGAAACCTTACAACAATTTAAATCCATAGGCATCCCCAGGCAATCTTCAGAAGGTCGAAGACATGTTGTTCAGTAACACCGATATATCGGAATCATCCACCATCATGGCTGTTCAGCTAAAAACAAGTGGAAGTGAAAAGGTAAATGTCTCACCTTATAAACAAGAAGTATAAATTTAACAATTGCGGAATCTAAGAGCATGGGGATTTTATAGGTTTTGGGCGTGGCATACATTGATGCATCGCAACGTACAATTGGAGTATGCGAGTTTGTTGATAACGATGCTTACTCCCTACTGGAGTCCCTAATCGTACAACTTTCAGTTAAAGAATGCCTAATACAAGCAAATGAAAATACAAAGAACCATGAGCTCTCTGAGATTTATAAAACTATTCTTCGCTGCAACACCGTTGCCACTGAGGCAAAGCGTGGAATGTACGACACAAGCGACCTTGAGCAAGATCTAAATCGCCTGCTTGGTGAAGAAAATTCTGTTGCTACAAAACATGAATTTGATTTGAAAGCATCAATGTCCAGCGTGGCCGCATTGCTAAAATATTTGTCTGTAAGCTCGGACCGCCATATAAAAGTATATAAACTCGATTATCGCCACTGGTATACCCAGAATTGCTGAATCTACTCTTATATTGCTTGTAGCTTTTGTCGGACGACAGCAATTTTGGAAACTACACTTTACACGAACACAAGCTATCCCAGTTCATGAAGTTGGATGCTGCCGCCGTTGAGGCACTAAACCTGGTTCCAACTAATGAAGATGGTGAGAAAAATACATTTATTTTGCCAGTTCCGTTATATCCATTATATATTTGGTCGTATTTCACAGAGCTTTAGGCAAAATGGGCCCCCGGGCGCTGTATATAAAATAGCTGATGATTGGGCCAAAACCTGAGGACCCATTTCTGCCCACCATAGACTCGATCACTTGTGAAGTCTTGCCATCTTAACAAATCTGCCTCTTTCTCATTTTACACATACAGGGTACAATAAGTCAATGTCATTATTGGGTCTCTTGAATAGATGCAACACAGCCCAAGGATCGCGTCTGCTTGCTCAGTGGATTAAACAGCCGCTTTTGGATATCAAAGAAATAGGTAGCGAAATAGGAAAATAACTTAAAAACACCCATTCATTAGCTACGATATTCCAATTATACGAATCACAATATGGATGCTGTGTGTACTTTCATTTAGAGAAAAGACAAGACCTGATTCAGATATTCTATGATGACATGAGTATACGCGACACTTTAAAAAATACTCATATGCGTAGTGTTCCTGATCTCAGGCGTATGACAAAGCGCTTCAAGAGCGGAAAGGGGTCACTTCAAGACATGGTGCGCATCTACCAGGTAGTCATAAAGCTACCTGCTTTAATATCGGCCCTAGAGGACGCAGACACTGACACCCAGCTGCTGCAGGATATATTCATAAAGCCATTCAAGGATTGTTCAGAAAAGCTTCAAAAACTGCAAGAGCTTGTAGAAACCACCATTGATATGGAAATGCTGGACCGCCATGAATTCATTGTAAAGCCCGATTTTGATCAAAACCTTCAAGGTAATAAGATACATTTCTATATTTTTGCACTGTTAAATGTAGTCCTGTATATGTATTCTATTAATATTGATGATGTTCATACGATTTTCGGTTTCAAGATATTAAGCAAAATATGGACAGGGCCCTGAATGAGATGTCAGACGAGCATGTGAAAGTCGCAGATAGATTAAATCTCGAAGTCGACAAGAAACTAAAGCTGGAGAAAAGCAGTATATTTGGCTATTGCTTTAGAATTACAAGAACCGCAAGTATTGTTATTTAATGAAAACCCAGCTAGAAGGAAGTTATAGTTTTCTATGCACGCGGCCCTGACGCCATATATCAACAACATTGCTGCATTTGTTTATAGGAGGCATCCCGTATTCGCAACAAAAAAGCACAATACATCGAACTAACAACTCAAAAGAATGGCGTTTACTTTACCACGCCGGCATTCCGCGAGTTCAGTCAGGAATATAAAGACCTTTCAAAAAGCTACGAAAAAGCTCAGTCTGCTCTTGTCAAGGAAGTCCTTGGGATTGTCAACACATACTGCCCAATGCTGGAGATTGCTAATGGAATTTTTGCCCATCTTGATGTGATATGCAGTCTAGCCGAGGCATCGGCAACAGCCCCCATACCCTATGTTCGTCCAAAAATAACGGAGGGTGATCAGTTCATCTTAAACGAGTCCAGGCACCCTTGTATCGAGGTCCAAGAGGGAGTGTCATTCATTCCAAATGATGTTAAAATGATACGAGGCAAATCAGAGTTTGAAATTATCACTGGACCAAACATGGGCGGGAAATCAACATACATCAGGCAAATTGGCGCTATAGCACTGATGGCCCAGGTTGGCTGCTTCGTACCATGTGCAGAAGCTGAAATTTGCATCTTTGATTGTGTCCTGGCAAGAGTCGGTGCTGGTGATGCACAGCTCAAAGTAGGTATAATAGTCCTGCCACTTTGTTACGAGAGGACTTTTTAAAACTATCAGCACTATGGAACTGTATAGTAATTCTTGCCAATGCGATCTTTATAGGGTGTTTCGACATTTATGGCAGAGATGCTGGAAATGTCATCAATTTTGAAAACCGCCACCAGAAAATCGCTCATTATTGTAGACGAGCTAGGTCGTGGAACAAGTACCTACGATGGTTTTGGACTGGCTTGGGCAATATCTGAGTAAGAACTATGACATATGGCCAGCGTTGATCATAACTATGTAATACTTGTAAGCTAAACTAACCAACCCGCCTTTATTCTATAGACATATAATAACTAAACTGGGGAGCTTTTGTCTTTTTGCCACTCATTTTCATGAGCTCACTACGCTTGCTAAAAAGTACCCAGGCGTTCACAATCTCAATGTGACTGCCTACATTGGCCCAGGCATGGACGGTCAAGAACGCAGCATTACACTTTTATACAAGATCAAGGAAGGCAAGCATACTGATATCTATTTTAATTGATAATGTATTTTAAGCTCATTCAGCTTACCAGACAGATTACCTCACGATTGTAGGCGTTTGCGAGCAAAGTTTTGGTATTCATGTAGCAGAACTGGCCAACTTTCCAGGCTCGGTGGTTAGGCTCTCTAAAAAGAAGGCCGAAGAATTGGAGGAATTCGAAAATAAGGCATCTGGAACACCCGACAAGGATACCAGCATTATATCCAAAACGCAGCCTTCTAATTCAAACAAAGACTCCCACCCCCACAGTGGCTCCACGATCGCCAAAGGAAATGAGTTTATTGAAGACTTCTTGAGAGAATTTGCTAGCACACCAAATCTCAAAACTTTAAGTCCCGAAAGTCTGACAAACCGTGTTGATGAACTGTTGCAAAAGCACTCCCAAACTATCCAGGATAATTCCTGGCTCCGGGAGATCATCGACACACTCTAGCATATATCCCCATACACACACATACCTTTTTCTGGAAATGTCTTCAAATAAGATCAAATTCTCATATTTACTTGACAAAACCTGCTATAAAACAAGCCTTTATTCTATGGATCGCCTACAACCTACATACTCCATACATTACACCTCGGCTAACTCCAAATAAGACTGTGGTTGTATGATGAGCGATACACTCCATCTTTGCTAAAAACTGCCCAGTATGTAGAGTTGCTTATGAAATGATATTTATTGTTACATGCTGAATTTATGTAAAGCTAATGTGGCTTTGAAACAGTGAGAAAGTTTGAGTCAGATTCTGACTATGTGCAGCTGTTGTTGTGGCTATACTATTATTGGGGCTATTAATTTAGTCTGTTGCGGAGCTTCTAAGCCTTCTTTCATCCATCATAGTTTTGAATACACTCTCAGGTAGGGAAAACCACTGGCTTTGGTCCCGACCGCTCCTATATGTTGTTAATTCACAGGCCATGGATATGAACGCCTCAAGGACCTTTGAGGCAGATCGAGCCCGACTGCTCAGCGTCGGTGATAATAAAGGTAGTGGAAAAAGGGACGCCTGCAGCTGATGTTGTGAGTAATAAGATGCCGAAGCAGTCCCACTGCCAGAAGACCTGTTTCCCTCTTGCCACCTTGCATACTCATATAGCTCAATCTCTCGGTTCCTGGCACGCTTCTCAGCAAACTCAGGCCTCCGGTGCCTCTGTAAATATGTACTGTCTGAAAGGTCTTCGTCAATTTGCACACTGGATTTGCCCATTGAGGCGCGCCGCCGCTGTCTTACAGCGCCAGCTGGTCCCTCGCTGAACGCTGCTGGCTCTTCTGTTTCGGGCTTGATAACTTCGAAAAGGGGCAGTTGGTTTTCGTGATAAAGCCTGTGCGTATTATCTTCCAATATCGTTTCTGGCCGGAATAGTGGCTGCCGCTGCTGAGTCTTTGGATCAATCTGGGCACCAGCATGTCTCTCTTCGCACCCTTCTAAAGTTTGTCCAATGACAATGACCATAGTGGTGAATTCTGGTGGGATTTGTGGTTTTTGAAGCTTTTGAGTCTCTTGTTGATCCTGATGACGGGACCGCAGAGTGCGGGTATTTGAACCCATGGGCGACCGGCCATGCTCATCTCTTTTGAGAGAAGCTCTTGTAGACTTTTGTTTATCCGAAATTTGGATGCTCTTTATTGCAGATTTTAGCCCCCTTGATTTCCTTGGAGAGCCTGTCGGAGTGGGTGTCTCCATGTTCTTCCTCCGGGAGCTTTTTTGTGATCTCCGTGGAGATATGGGCTGCACCCCATTTCTTTGTTGCTTACTTGGCCTCAAATCCGTATCAAGCCGTCTCCTCTTTCGGTCTCGACTTGCCCCTTTGTTGCTGCCATTATTACTATTACTATTATTATTGCTGT
Source organism: Mycoemilia scoparia (assembly GCA_027575805.1). Lineage (NCBI taxonomy): Eukaryota > Fungi > Kickxellomycota > Kickxellomycetes > Kickxellales > Kickxellaceae > Mycoemilia > Mycoemilia scoparia. Next base: position 5,450 of record JANBPU010000010.1, on the reverse strand, counting down.
TGACATTGATAATATTATTATTCTTATTATTGCTTCTGTTCTTGTTATTGCTAATACTACTAGTTTTTGAATTTTCTTTGTTCTGGATATGGCTGCCTGACATGTTGCCGAGAAATAGAGTTGATACTACCAGGTTTCGTACAGTCCTGTACATGGTCTGACAACTACAAATAGAAAGGCCCCAGTTAACATTCGGCGTCAAATTTGAATAGTATAAATGCATTTTCAAAAGACACATTTCAATGCATCCTTGTTGAACATACTAGTAAAGAAAGCCTGGGATATTAATAGGGCCATGATTTTTAAAATAAACTGTCGTTCAAAAACATACCTTTATTTACTAGCTCTTATTCTATACCGAGCTGCGGGGCATTCGTCTCCACATTTACTCTGTTTAAAGGTTTTTGGAAATAGCGAAAAACAGACACAGGTTAATGTTTCTTTAAGAAATTGCAATAGATTGTTGGTTGCACGCGAATTTATAACAGCAAACAACTTCTGGCTGTTTTCTGCAGTTTGGTGATGGTCTAGAACGCCTTTCTTTGGAAGCTCCAAAAATCACACCTCACTCTCAGCCTCCCCCATCTATTTTTCTCGTCCCCATAAAATAGGCACAGCAAAATGATCAACTGATTGGATAATTAATGAAAGGTGCGCTTTTTGGTGGTGTTGTCAACCACAGGCATTTTGGCAGGAAACAACAAACAATGCTGGAGACATGTAAAAGCTCGCTCTATGTGATCTTTGAAGGAAAAGCCAGTTGGGACAAAATAGAGCGTCGTTAGAGTATATTGTGTGGCTGCGTGACTTGCCAATTTGGTGCCTAGCTTTCATTATAAACCCACGTAGTATATCATCTTTCATCTAAAGAATGAGCCTCTATGGCTGTCCAAAGACCAAAATGGCCAGCTTGAGCCCATAATTTAACACTGGGAGCTGACGGCGAGTGCACTCTTGAAGTTTGTATACCGGTTATTGAGGCTTGCGTAAAGACCAGAAGCAATGAAAGTCAACGATCAAAGGCTGCTGGTAAGGTCATTCACATGTTTTCATGCACAATCATGGTATATACAAGGGAGGGAACTGGAAGCTAACGTTTTTATGTTTCTTGCTGACAATGCCTGGGGACTTTGGCGTCCTATTATCGCATACAGCTGGTAGGGTTAGGCAACCCACTTGCATCACGGACGCGCCATAATGTCGGGCAAGCTGTTTTGGATTATCTAGCAAAGGAGGCTGGGCTTGAATGGAAAAAATCCAAAGCTACGAAATCTCAGATGGCTGTAATGAGCTTGGACTGGGTGCCAAGAATGCCGAAAAGGCCCAATAAAAAGCAAAAGCCAGGCCCACAGCTGGCAGAGCATACTGCTACATCTCCCACGTTTCCTCCGGCTGCGTTGAAATGGGAGATCACTTTGCTCAAGCCTCTGCTTTTTATGAACGAATCGGGAAAAGCGGTGTCTCTGGCCTGTAAGTGGAAGCCACAATGGCCTGGGTTGCTTATGTGCCAACGAATGCCATTCTCTTTATGCAGCGTTACGTAGTAGGCAAAACATCGGCCTGAAATCGCTTTGTCTTGTTGCTGTAGTGAAGGATCTCAAGATGTCACCAAGCAGGCTTGTGGTGTTTCATGATGAGCTTCAGCGCGACCTAGGAAAGTGGTCAATAAAGAAGGGCGGGAGCCCAAGGCAAGTAGTATAGCCACACCGCCACCATTATAAGCATTGAGGATGATAATAAATATGGCACTAATGTTTGGCCCTGGTGACTTTTAGCGGGCACAATGGATTAAAGTCGATTATTTCGCATATTGGAACCACCGTAAGTTTGAAGATATGGATCATATTTTTTGAAGGGTGCATGCTGATAGGGGCAAACACAGCCAAATGAGTGACTCTATAGCCCTTCAAAAATAATAACTCATATGGCCGGTACTCTGGCTCAAAGGAAGCAGTGACGCTCATGTGTGTCGCACGCCTATGGCAGAAGGCCGTCATCGGCGCATGTAGTCCCATACAATCAACCGTGTATATGCACTCCCTATAGGAATTCCGGCGATGCAGAGTTGGCATTGGGCGCCCAGGAAGCGAAGACAAGTCCACGCATGTGGTTTCGTCATACGTCTTGGGTAGGTTCAGCCCTAACGAACAACGAGTCTTGGATGGCGTCTTTGAGTCTATTGTCAGCGAATGGCAAGAGAAGCTCCTCTCCTAAGTGTGCTTCTCTGGTTACACGCCCACTCACTTCCTTTTTTCTTTTTTCTTTTTTAAAGGAGTTCTGTCACCTGAGTGATTGAATGAATGGACAAGAATCCTTATCAAGCCTACCCCTGCTGGTCATTGTGTCCACCCCTGTTTTAAATGTGCGTAATGAGTTGAGGATTTCCCTTTGGCTCATGGTTTATTTTCAGCCAACCAGAGCACAGCATGGCATATTGCTGGCCGATGCTTATCGATAAGGCAGATAGATAAGATCGCCTATCCAATATAAAGAACAGGCCGCCTGGCCCATGCCACTATGCCCACCAAGCTTTCTTTTCATAGTAGACCTAAAACCCACCTCTCCTTCCTTACCGCGTGCATAGACCCAGATAATAGGCACTCAAACACACAAACCTTAATCATGGACAGAGCACTAATAAACCACATTTTCCAGGTGAAACACAGCCTTGTATCTCTGTCTCCTTCTTCTACCATGTCTCTTATGTCACATTGTGGACATACCTCCGCTTTGAGGGTGTCTTCACCTGCGCTTTCTAGGCTAACTCGAATTAATACGCAGCTTGCTCGCGCTTCAACACAAACAAAAGGGGAAATTAAAAAGCGCCGTATTGCTACCTCGGCTCGCTTGACCCCACAAGAAATATCATCCTTGTTCTATAATAGCGAAGTGGAAGTACCAGTGGCCGCTCCACTGCCAAAAATAAATCATGCCGTCTCGTTTCGTAAGTATCATATGCAGGTTTCTGCAACCGGTACACACATAAGCATGCCAAGTTCTCCGCTAAAAGGGAACAGGCAGATGCCCTCATACATTCCCTGCAAATCAGCCCATAGACTATACACAAATCTGGCTGGAGTCTCAGCGATGATTGGCTGGTATCCAAGGGGAACATCCTAGTACCCTTTTGGAGAAGACTACTCTGCTGCCATATATTATTGAGAGGTTGTCTAATCCTATAGAATCATAGAAAGTGTAATTAACCCTGATCATTCTTTATTAATTGATTAATCTATAGCATGGATTTTGAGTCAGGAACGACCACGTACACCCACACCAGAGCTCCAGATCACCTGCGCACCTCTCTTGCAAAATTTACCTCAGTCTCTTCTCAAATCCTTGTCGAACCACGTGAATTCTGTCCTTTTCTACAGACTGCTTGGTCCCAATGTAAAGGATGATGTTTTTGTAGGTGCCTATCATGCAACAAAAGCAATTACCAGAGCTATATCCTCACAAAATCCCCTTGAATCTCTCACAAGGCTATGTACAGAATCTCTATGGTCTCGATATCTTTCCGAGCTGGAAATCTTAAAAAAGGATAATGTTGATATCAGCCTTGAAGTTGAGCAGATAAACGCCATATCTTTGGACCAAATTCAGCTCTTTTTTGGAAAGGAGTCAGCATTTAGTCAGGAAAGCTTCCCGCTGGTCAAATCAGAGTGCCTCCAACAACAGGCCCTAGATCAGTATGAGCGAAATGTCCAATATTCTCGCCATAGGTATCAGCTTCAGAAATGGTTAAACTTAGTTGTTGGATCTTCTCATCACAGTGGAGCTAGGATGCCTGTAATATCAGCTTTGTATAACTTAAATTCGACACCATTCAAGTGCAGGCTGGATGTTCGCATCAATGCTAAAATAAACTATTCATTGAAGCAAAAGTCAAGCAGAAAAACAGACAGGAGTTCTGTTAAACGATCTTGTACTTTGGTTGATGACAAAGCAGCACGGGACCTTGTCCTTACCTTCGAAAGCCCACATTTTAGTGACCGTAGCCAAGCCCAGAAAGAGGGTTGGAAGTGGATGCTTGCTGATATTGACCAACTCCTCGCTTGCGAACAGCAGAGACGCCGTGATCGCCATATGCTTGAGCAAACCCGTCACCAACAGTTATAACGCACCTATTTTAATATACACCAGCACAACGACCTTCCGATCCCATTTCTTTCAACCCTTGCATGTTTGTTGACAACGAATCGAGCCCATTCTAAGCATGTCGGAACTATATTATTACTTCATTGCAGCATTATTTTTATTTTATATACTTCTTACTTTAAACTGGAATAAATCCCGCAACCATTTTTGGGATGTATCCTTGGTGGTGGGTAAACCTGCTTCTACTTTTGAAGCTGTGGTGTTACTTCACAACCTGGCATACAGACCTACAAACCCCACACTTGCCAAATAAGCTAAGTTGAAGGAGAGAAGTCTCTGGATCCATAGCTTGAGTCACTGTTAAAAGTTATTCACCAATTGCTTCTGATCGTATAATTAAAAGCAATTTTTTGTAGATAAATTGGCACACCTTGCCTGTCCAGCTTTGTAAGTATGAACTATTTTAAACACATTTGCATAACACAATAGTCTAGCTTTGTCGCATATTCAAAAAATCGACGACAAAGTCATATTCACCTCATGATTAGTAAAGATGCTTAAAGCTACCAGTATCAGTCTGTACTCTGCGTGTAGTTTAAGCATTCTATACAAAACCAAGCGGATATATATTGTTGGCACAGGCATGTCCCAAGATTTGGTTCGTATGTCTTTGATAAATACTTATCCTGCAAAAGACTTTGCTAAATTTAACAAAATGGGTAATAATTTTTGAAGGATGCCTCTTTTTGGTGGCCAACGATTAAAGGGGAAACTGTTGGATGTTATGCCTCCAGGGGTCCGCCATAGGGGAGACATGGGTAATCTACCCCGAATCCCAATATGGCACAGCCACCAATAACGCCATTGTTATTAGAGGCGTTCCTATATATTTTGGTATAAACAAATGAATTAACATAGTTGTCTTAGTTTACATACATTAGTTTTATTCACCTTTTCTTTTCATATATACCCATGGGCGTCCACCCAGGGAAATAAAATTTATCTCCATCCTACAGAAACTACAGCCAAATGGGTGACTCTATAGCCTTTCAAAAATAATCACACATTGTGTGCATAATGGAATGTTTTTATGATTTGTTTTTTGAATGAAAATTGCATAATAAAGAGTGTTATTTTATTATGAATACTTGGCTTAAGCGCCGCCACTGTATGTTGCATATATTATATACACATCGTATTCAGTGGAGTTGAAATATTCCCAAATGTATTCATCAATGTCAGTCAATAGCAACCGGAATAAAGGAACGGAAATGGTGTAGAATGGAGATGAAATTTTATTTCCCTGGGTGGACGCCCATGGGTATATATGAAAAAAGGTAAGTAAAACTAAT